>SJYC01082946.1:0-25931 GCA_006408675.1 Madoqua kirkii
GGCTCTAGATCAGTGATCACACCATCATGATTATCTGGGTCATGAAGATCTTTTTTGTACAGTTCTACTGTGTATTCTTGCCACCTCTTCTTATGCATATAGATGTGTCAAATATAAAACCTTGGAAATGAAATAAATATTCTGCAGTAAGAGATTAGATAAATTATTGTACATTTATACATGAGAAATCATTCATTGACCAAAATTGATGATGTGAGTATTCTTTTATTGCTTACTAATAAATACTTCCTGGATGGTGTGGAAATTCTCTTACCTAACTTTGAAAAATTCTTTACCCTGTCTCCCTTCTTCAAGATTCACAATGCACATTATCACATTTATAGCACCAAGTCTCACCTTTTTAACATTGTTTAATATAGACTTTAAAAAATATTTATCACAGAGCTTCATTTTTTACATGGCATCTGGAAGACACTCTTTGAGATGCATTAGTCAATTGTCATTTGTCTTGCTTTCTCTTTTAACCAAAATTTTTTTTTTTAAGTAGAATCTTCAGTAGTTAAATTTTTAGGGAGACTATAAGAAAGCTATTTAGAATAATTTATTTTTATATGTATGATTTATGGGCATAGAGAAATAACTAAGTACTGGAATATAATATTTATGGGTAATACTACTTATCTTTATCCTAACACTAACCCAAGGAAAAATAATTTTATCTTTTATGCAGTTGTAGATACAAGTTTCTTGAAGGTATTTCTGTGAATTAGATGGGTAACCTAAGGAAATCTCTAAGTGAGTCCTGGCATGTGGCAGACATTTAAATATTAGTTGCCTCCTCCTTAACTGACCCTATAGTCACAAAAATCTTGCACTCTCTATCTTTGACCCATGAATAGTGCTTTTTTTTTTTTTTGCTTCTTCAAACAAGTCATTAAACTTTTTTTTTTTTTAAGTTTCTTTCTTATTTAAATAAACACTTCCAGGGTCAAATAGTCTAATGGAAAGAAATCAGTCAATGTTTTATGGCCCGTGGATGAAAGTTGTTATTTCAAGGCTCAGAAGACTAGAAGGTAGGCAACCCTGAACCAGCACAGTGAACATTTTATCGTCCTATTATTGGTTTAAAGGGTATGTTTATTTCTCATTTATCCTCACAGTTTCAGAAAAGGGCAAAGTTTTGGTGGAAAAAATCTTAAAATCGTCAGATGAATGATAACGTGAGTTGAAGATAGTTATTTTTTTTTTTTTGCTTCTTCAAACAAGTCATTAAACTTTTTTTTTTTTTAAGTTTCTTTCTTATTTAAATAAACACTTCCAGGGTCAAATAGTCTAATGGAAAGAAATCAGTCAATGTTTTATGGCCCGTGGATGAAAGTTGTTATTTCAAGGCTCAGAAGACTAGAAGGTAGGCAACCCTGAACCAGCACAGTGAACATTTTATCGTCCTATTATTGGTTTAAAGGGTATGTTTATTTCTCATTTATCCTCACAGTTTCAGAAAAGGGCAAAGTTTTGGTGGAAAAAATCTTAAAATCGTCAGATGAATGATAACGTGAGTTGAAGATAGTTTCACATTAACACTGTTAGAGAATGAATTAACTGGTTTAAATATCTTGTTTTATTAAAAACACTTGAACTGCAAGATAGAAAAAATTTGAGCAATTTCGACTGACAGAGAGGCTCTTGGAAAAGGAAGATTTAAATTTTAAAATATTAATTTTACATGCACTTTTTCAGAGTGCTTCTGTGAGGACAAAAAGTCACTCAAAGAGAAATGTATTTTCAGTTTAGTAGAAAAGACTTTAAGAAAGATGTTCAAACAAAGGAAAATATTGGCTGTGGACTTGAGAGATAAAGGAAAGTGTATAGATGTTGTGATAACAACTGATGAAGAAAAAACAGAGAACTCAAAATAATGTGGAAATACTTCTAAAAGAAAGACCTATTGCTTAGACACTCAAGTCATGATTCTCTCTGATATCTTTTACTCTGACATGCAGCCAGACACCAAGAACAAATTATTTTAGCACCTAGTTCCAATCTGGTCTACTCTTGTTTTTGATTTTAAAATCTCAATCAGCCTTCATACCTGACAATTCCAATTCAGTTGGTTGGGCAGCCTCCAGACTGTTGCCATACATCAATAGGATCACATATATGGCACAGTGTTGTTGCCTCAGTGTCTTCTGTGCTTAGAATTCTTCAATAGCTGACCTTTGCAGTCAGGATAGTCACAAATTATTTAGTAATACCTGGGACTGCAAGAAGATCCAACCAATCCATTCTGAAGGAAATCAGCCCTGGCATTTCTTTGGAAGGAATGATGCTAAAGCTGAAACTCCAGTACTTTGGCCACCTCATGTGAATAGTTGACTCATTGGAAAAGACTCTGATGTTGGAGGGATTGGGGGCAGGAGGAGAAGGGGAAGACCGAGGATGAGATGCCTGGATGGCATCATTGACTCGATGGACGTGAGTCTGAGTGAACTCCTGGAGTTGGTGATGGACAAGGAGGCCTGGCGTGCTGCGATTCATGGGGTCACCAAGAGTCGGACATGACTGAGTGACTGAACTGAACTGAACTCAACTGAAAGCCTTTCTCCATTGAGATATTATCTTCCTTTTATATGCTGTAAAGAGGAAAATTTAAACTAACTTCAGGAGAAGAGTGAGTATAAGAAAAAATAAAACCACTGGCAAGTTTCAAAGTAATTGCCTCAGTGCCTTGTGAGTAGTATGCATTTGATAAAATGTTTGCTAATTAAATTTAACTGAGCTTCCTTATTTCTTGCTGCATAAATATTCTTTAGTTGCATACATTTAAGGGCACTCTCTTGCTCACAGCCTTTACAGTGAAACAGGCATATTCTTTACTGTTTCCCCCACCCTCACTCCAGCTGTGGAACCAGCTGTGGAAACTACCCCAAGGGGCCTCTGGATACTTTTCTCAGAAGCCTAACCACTGATCCTCTATAAAAGAGGACCAAAAGGGGTGAGAATAGGGGTGATCAGTGACTTAGTTGACTTCAGGAAGAATGAAGAGGAAACAGGAGGTACTTCAAGCTGTGGCTGACTCTTCCTAGGATCTTCAAAATCATATCAAATATATCTGTTATTGAGATAGGTTTTTTTTTTTTTTTCTGAAAAACCACTTGTTTACTCTGAATATAAGAAACTATATATCCTTCTGGACTTCCCTGGTAGTACAGTAGATAAGAATCTGCCTGCCAATGCAGGGGACCCCAGTTTGATCCCTGATCCAGGAAGATTCTGCATGCCGTGAAACAGCTAAGCCTATGTGCTCACAGCAACTAGAGAAAGCCTACATGCAGCAATAAAGATCTAGAAATTGTATATCCTTTTACTGGGGCTTCCCTGATGGTTTAGATGGTAAAGAATTTGCCTGAAATGTGGAAGACCCAAGTTTGAACCTTGGGTAGGGAAGGACCCCTGGAGATGGGAATGGCTATCGACTCCTGTATTTTTGCCTGGAGAATTTTTTGAACAAAGGAACATGGCAGGATCAGTTACAATTTTTTGTTTTTTAAATATTGTTTTTAGAGTAGTTTTAGGTTTATGACAAAATTAAAAGTACAGTTTTCCCATAGACCCCATATCCCCACATTTGCGTAGTTTCCCCCAATGTCAACATCAATCACAAGAATGATACATTTTTGAAAAGGATTAATTTATAAAATGCCTAGTTTACATTAAAATTCCTTCTTGTATGAGTTTGGGCAAATGTATAATGTATCCGTCATAATAATGTCATGTGAGTATTTTCATTGCTCTAAAATCCCTTTATCTTCTGTTCCTACTCCTGCCCCCACCCAAAGGATCCTTCTATTGTATCCACAGTTACATCTTTCCCAGAAAAGCATATAGTTGGAGGCATACATACAGTATGCTTTCTTCTCAGATTGACTTTTTTCACTTAAATGTTTCCTCTACGTATTTTCGTAGCTTACTAACTCATTTATTTTTAGCATTCAGTAATATCCCACTGTCTGGATGTGTCAAAATTTATTTATCTATCCACCTACTTAAGGACATCTTGGTTGTTTCCAAAATTTTGCAATTATGAATAAAACGGCTATAAACACCCACATGCAGGATTTTGTGTGAACATAAGTTTTCAGTTCCTTTGGGTAAATACAAAGGAGCACGATTTCTGAATCATATGGTAAGAGTACACCTGGTTTTATAAGAAACTGTCAAACTGTCTTCTGAATTGGCTATACCATTTTGTGTTCCCTTCAACAATGTATGAAAGTGTCTGTTACTCCACATACCTGACAGTATTTGGTGTTACCAGTGTTCCAGATTTTGGCCATTTTATTAAGTGTGTAGTATAAGCATCTCACTGTACTTTCAATTCGCATTTCTTTGATGACATATGATGTGGATTATTTTTATATGCTTATTTGCTACCTGTTTATTGTCAACTGGAAACACATAGACTGCTAGATATTCTTCCAGTAAAGAAGGGTTTATTTAAAATCAGCAGAAAATTGCAATTTGGGGGTCTGCAATCATGGCAACCACATGCAAGTCCTTTAACTATAAGGGAAAGAAAAAACTTTCATGGTGAGTAGAAGGAAGTTGAGACGACATCAGCAAACAGAATATACAGCTTTTCATTGGCTAAATCCTTGCCAGGAAACAAGAGAAGTCTTTTTTCCCGCACCTGTGCTCTGCTATCATTGCAGGGCATGAGAGTTTCCCCCATGGTCATCTGACTCTATTTAATTGAGGTTTCTGTTTATTATTTTTTTATATAAAATCTTCCTTGGTGAGATATCTTTAAGGCTTTAACAATTTTTTCTTATTAATTCTCTTATTGTTGAGACTTATTAAGAACAGAATCTTCTGGCTAATTTCAAAAAGATACTTTTTTCTCATGCCTCTGCTTGAATCATGTGGGAATTTTTTTCAAACATTTACTGTGGGAATCTAGTCAAGTTCCTCGGGGTAAATTTACAGTAATATGGGTGTTTTCCTGGGTCTCCCTGGGGTTATTAACTCTCAGAATTGTCTTCACCGAGCCTCCATATATCGATTATAGTTCAAGTTTTCTACCCAGGCACTGGTTCCCACAGTGGTTTCCTCTCTGCGAACTTCTTCTGGTCCAATAAGCATCTTCTCTTAGTTATTTGTGTACCTATCTCTCCAATCTCAGATGCAGAGGTTTGCCCTATGTCTCTCTCTCTCTCTCTCTCTCTCTCTCTCATGGATCCAAGTTGAAATGTACAGTTTGTTCACTTTGACTTCCATGCTCCTTACATGCGGAACTAAAACCTGGATGTCCTCATAATCCTTAAGAACTTACCACTGCTGTTGTCATACTAACAAAATATGTGCCCTAGTTCATAGTAAAATTACACATCACACACATACACACACATAGAAATTCTGAGTTTTCTTGTTCGTGAAGAATCCGTGATTTCCTTGTCATCAAGAATCTGTGGTGTGGATGGGTGCTCCATTTCACCCCACAAATACGCATGATGTGCTATGAGATGAGGACTAAGTTGGCCCTCATGGTAGTGACAGAGAGGAGCAGAAAAGAAATAGCAGTTTTAGGAAAGCCCACTGACAGATGAGGCAATCACTTCTGTCTGCATGGCCCCTGAGATAGAGAAAGCAAGTACCTTGGGTGCTGAAGACCTGCAGATTTTGTTTTCCTTTTCTATTTTTAATTGAGCTTTGCTTCTGATAACCATAGACCTCTAACAATATTGTTCTGTCTTCCCCTCATCCAAATATTCAATATGCATCTCCATCTCTAATCTTTCTTTAGTGCCTTTCCTTGGTTCAGGGTTTCATTTCTCTTTCTATCCCATTGTTATTTCAAAGATGAAATGAAATATCACTACTTCTGAGAAGCCTTCCCCAGCATCTGAAATCCTGAGACCAATCTCTCCCTAAAATCTTGTGACACTTTTGTATATACTATCCACTTTGCACTTTATATTTACTGCTTCATTTTACACAGTTTTGTCTGTGAACATCCATCCATTCACACCTAATTGAAACCTCTTAATGGATTTTCCAGGTACTAAGTATGTTTCTGGGACTTCCCCAGGGGCTCAGCAGTAAAGAATCCATCTGCAAAGCAGGAGACACAGGAGACGTGGGTGTGACCCCTGGGTTGGGAAGATCCCCTGGAGGAGGGCATGGCCACTCACTCCAGTATTCTTTCCTGGACAGTCCATGAACAGAGGAACCTGAAGGGCTACAGGCCACAAGGTCACAGAGTAGGACACGACTGAAGTGACTGAGCATGCATGTATGTACAGGCATGTTTCTATATCCAGTGTCAACTTCAGTGCTCTCAAATCTCGAAGTTTCACAAGACTTGTGCCTTATGAACATGATAAGGAACAATGGAAGACTAAAGAAAAGCCACAGGCATCCCAAGTGACTTTGTAGCAGTGAAATTTTCAGAAAACCTGAATTAAGTCCTGGAAATATGAAAATGCAGACATCTTGGTTCTTCCTTTGACCTTTTAAAACAGTATCTGAAGGAATAGCACAATATCTACATTTTAACAAGCATCTTTATTTAATTCATATGTACCCATTGCTTCATTGATTGACTACTTAGCCATAGAATTCTACAACAAGAAAAAACTGTAAGTGTTCTGTAATTGAACCTCTAAACAAAGCTAGTAGAGGTGATGGAACTCCAGCTGAGCTACTTCAAATCCTAAAAGATGATGTAGTTAAAGTTCTGAACTCAACAGGCCAGAAAATTTGGAAAACTCAGCAATGGCAACAAGACTGGAAAGGTCAGTTTTCATTACAATCCCAGAGAAAGTCAATGCCAAAGAATGTTCAGTTTACTGCATATTGCACTCATTTCACATGCTAGCAAAGTAATGTACAAAATTCTCCAAACTAGTCTTCAACAGAGCAGGAATGAGAACTTCGAGACGTTCAAGTTGGATTTAGATAAGGCAGAGAAGCCAGAGATCGAATTGCCAATATCCTTTGGATTATAGGAAAAGCAAGATAATTCCAGAAAAAAACATCAAATAAAGAAGGCTGAGTGTTAAACATGACACTTTTGAACTGTGCTGTTGGAGAAGATTCTTAAGAGTGTCTTGGACAGCAAGAAGATCAAAGCAGTCATTCCTAAAGGAAATCAGTGCTGAATATTCATTGAAAGGGCTGATGCTGAAACTGAATATTTTGACCACCTGTTGTGAAGAGCTGACTCATTGGAAAAGACCCTGATGTTGGGAAAAATTGAAGGGAGGAGGAGAAGGGGGTGACAGAGGAAGATATGATTGGATGGCATCACTGACTCAATGGACATGAGTCTGAGCAAGCTCCAGGAGATGGTGAGGGACAGGAAAATCTTGCATGCTACAGTCCATGGGATGGTAAAGAGACAGACACAACTGAGCTACTGAAACACAATAATTGAACCTCTCCCAAAAAGCAGAATGAAAATGGTAAGCACACATGCATTGCATTAGTGAGATAGAGGAGAACGAATATTTGGTCACATTGGCCTTCCAAATACCTCACATCATACTGTGTTAGTGTCTCATTCCCCTTCCACCAAAAAGCTGAAACTTCATACGCCATACATATGGGTGAAACTACTAGTTTCGAGCAACTTCCTAGAAGAATTTTGGACAAAGAGAAATTTATTGATTTTCAGTATTCCTGTATTTTGCTTATAAGGGAGTCTCTTGTCAAGGCAGATGTTGGTATAAAGCTAGTTTGACAGGTATAAAAATATGCTGAATTACCCATCAACTAATTGCAGGAATTGGCAGGAGCAAAGTTCACCTCTGAGTGGCCAACCAGCCAGCCACACAATCTATGTCATTCTAGAGAAGAAAACAAAGGACAATATTGTCAACTGATGAGAAAAAAAAAGTCCACTGTGGTACATTAAAAAGCTATATAAATTACACAATTTGGATAAAAGAGTAATTTAGAGATGTTGTTTTCAGCACCCATTTAATTTATCAATGTCCCTACTGAAACTGTTGGCAGGATTGCATTTGCTGCTATTGTCATTTTTTTCCCCTACATGTGCTTATTGGCAAGAAGCTTAGCATCTGTGAAGCTGCTCATCTGACAGCCCTAGAGACTGAAGTCTGTTTATTGGCAGAGCAAAGGGGCCAAGGCAGCCCAAAAGTCTAAGCTAATATTATCACCTTTACCATGCATGTTTTTCCTCAATCTGGAGACTAGTGAGCTGAGAAAAAGAAGTCTGTGAAAACCATTAGACAATGACTATTTCCATCTTTAAATGTGCTTTTGGGGCTAGGCGTTATAAAATAAAATGAATCAAAATCTGTGTTTATTCCAAGACATTTTCTCTTAGAAAGGTCTTTTTAAAGACAATAGTCAGAAATCAAGGGTTTGATATCTGTTACTGGAACATGTTGATTTAGACTCCTGTGTCTCAGAAGTTTCATAATTTTCTGGCCAAAGCTTGCTTTTGCTAGAGAGGCAAAGAAGAGGATACTGTTATCAATTCTCAGGGTCGAACACTGCTTCCAAGGTTGACCATGGTTTTGCCAAGTTTTCTCATCTTTCTGTGCCTTGCTTCTTTTTCCTCTAAATCTAACTAACATCACATGATAAGATTTTTTGAGGATTAAATGAGTGAAAATGAGCCTTAAAACAATGCTTGGCACAAGGAAGAAGACATTGCTTTATTAGCTAATATTGTTATTCTCATGCAACAAAGCAAATTGTTATTCTAAGAGTTGCTTTTCCTTAAAGTGACATAAATGTGTAATTTTCCTGTGGTCATTGTTGAATATTTATGGGGAAGTAAGTGCATTCTGGCTCCCTCTCTCTTTCTCTTTCTCTCTTTCTCATTTAAATCTCAACTACATTAATGTGGAATTCTAAAAATTTGAATCCCTTTGGCTTATTCCTTTCCACTACTTTGTGAATCCGTGAAATGAGTTGTCATCTGTAGCTGGGAATGGTCCCACTTGATTCTACTGCAGTTTTAGTCTTGATTTTACATCCACTGGTACTGAGTAGACTTTAGCTGATTATGCGGGCACCTGCCTAGCATTACTTACTTAATCTTCCACTTGTTCTGCTTAAAAGATGTCTGAATAATTGATTTTGGACAAGATCAGCTACATAATTTGTGGGGCCAAGTGAAAAGTAAGAATATGGGTTCTTTCTTTAAAATTATTAAGAATTTTAATACAGTAACAACAGGGCATTAAACCAAGTACAGTTAATTCTCAGTGCAGGCCCGACCACAGGACTGTGAGGTCAACCTTGATTGGAGGTGTTTGGCATTTTTATTTAGAATCCAACTACTGATGTGCTTCCTTTGTTGCTCAGATGGTAAATAATCTCCCTGGAATGTGGGAGACCCAGGTTCAGTTCCTAGGTGGGAACGATCTCTTGGAGAAGAAAATGGCAACCCACTCCAATATTCTTGCCTGGAAAATTTTGTGGAAAGAGAAGCTTGATGGACTACAGTCCACAGAGTTGCAAATAATCAGGCACAACTGAGTGACTAACACTTTCACTTTCAAACAAATAAAACTTTTCTATAGTACTTGCATTAAGTCTTAACAATAAAAGTTATATTTTTCTGGTATGTGGACATAGGCTCTTATTTATAGATATTTTTGCAAGCTTGAAATTGAAAAGTAAATATCTTATTTTAAATAAGCTGTGAATTTCTTTGACTTTTCAGGAGCTTTCCTGGATATTTTAGAAAAAGAAAATACAAAAAAGAGCAAGACTTCCTACTTAAGACACCTTGATTTCAATTCTGAAAGGGAACTCCTGTTTGACTGGTTGAGGGAAGGAGCATTTAGCAGCAAAAAAGGGAAAGAAATAAAAAATGATGTCTGAGGAGCTACAAATTCACTTATTTAACATCTGTTTATATCACATTAATATTTTTTGTCAATTAAGCCTATGCTTTTATTACCTAACAACATTAACTAATGTATTGCACTAATTCTTTTGATTCTTGTGACAGAAAGATTAAAATATGTTTTTGTGGCATATCCTTAATTTTTATTTTTTTCTCCTTCTTTCTTTTTATTTGGGGAGGAGCGTTTACATAAAAACAGACTTTAAAAGATGACATCTTTAACTATTCATCATTTGAATTTATAATGCTCAGCCTGAAACATTGTAATCATTTCCAGGAAAAACCAACTGTAATACTGCACAGCAGAACATTGTGAATTAAAGTAGGAAAACCAGGAAAAACTATAATGATAACCAAAAAAATACTAATGGCCTAAGATCTCTATGTACCAATTCACAGAATATTAGTACACAGGAGAGCGACTATGTTTTAATACAAAGACATAAATGCAGCCTTTCAGCTATTCTTGCTCTTTATATCATATATAGTAGTAGCTAACTTATGAATATATCACCTTAAGCTCGGTAAAGGACATTATATACATTTTATAAACATATGCAAGAGTCCTGTGAAGTAGCATTATTTTGCCCCACTTTATAGATCATGAAGATTGAAGAACTTCACTGATACTGTCCAGTGTCACACAGTTAATAGCAAAATGTCCTTTGAACTCTTATGAGAGAGGGTATTAGAATGAACTTACGTGCATAAGTGACATCATTGCAGTGGTTTACAGAAAGTTACTTAGAGAGTTGGAGAAAATACACGATTGATTCATGGAGCATAAAAGAAAACTGCCACAAGCCTATTCTCTGATTAATTCATGTTTGCATTCATTCATACATTTATTCAAACATTCTTTTCTTTAATAAATGCACATTGATGAAAGCCACAACCAGCGCAGATGGTTGTCTTATTCAATAAAAGTACTGACTTGAATATATTCTTGACTTTTTTTTGACAGTTTCATCATTGTAAGGCTTTGAAGCAATGAGGAAACTGTTGCCCTGAATGGCATTCTGCCAAGGAGGAAGAATATTTGCTGAAGTGGTAGCTGTGAAGATCTTGTGGAGCAGGGGAGGAGTGGTATCAGGCTTCACAGAGGCAAATTGAAAATCTTTAAAATATTTTTTCTTCAGATATGGTAGCAAATAAGAATAATCTGAAAAGGTTGTTTTTTAAAAAATGTATTCAAGGGCATTTTTTCCAGATATTCTGATTTAATCATTCTAGAGTGAGGCTAAGGCGAATGTGTGTGTGTGTGTGTGTGTGTGTGTGTGATTCTTCAGATATGGTAGCAAATAAGAATAATCTGAAAAGGTTGTTTTTTAAAAAATGTATTCAAGGGCATTTTTTCCAGATATTCTGATTTAATCATTCTAGAGTGAGGCTAAGGCGAATGTGTGTGTGTGTGTGTGTGTGTGTGTGTGTGTGTGTGCATGTGCACATGCACACGCATGAGGTCACAAGCACCCTTTGGTTTGCAAAAAGAAATTCAAGAAGGATAAACCAGAAGCTGTTAAAAATGGTATCCAAAATGGAAAAACAAGAAGGAATAAGTCTGGGAATAAGGGGACTGAGAAAACACTTTGAGTTTTGACTTGTGAAACATGTAAATGTTTTATATACTTTAAAAATTAAATGAAGAGTAAAAGAAAAACAAACTTGAAGGGTAAAATAAAACAGAACTAGTGAGAAGAGAATTCAAACTGCACATTTAGTAGCTATAGTCTAAGAACAAAAAGTAAAGCAAAGATATCTTACCTAATGTGGTATATGACTGTACATTACCTCCTGGAGAGGAAAATGCCTTAAAGTATTAAGGAAATTTGTCCAGTAAGTAAAGTAATTAGATGTTGAAGTCCTTTAGTGGACCAGAACCTGGTGGTGGAGTCGACCGATAGGAAAGTAAAGGAGAGAGAAAGAGGCTCATATTCCTTGGTTTACACAGAAAGCCAATAAACTCCTGCACAGGGTTTGCTCTGTTCACAAAGGCCTCAGGAGCCCTCTCGATGGGGCTGAAGGTGCAGAGAGCCTTCTCAAGAGGGTCTTAGAAGCCGAGGCAGGAAAGTGAACTCAGAGAGCCTCTGCACTCCAGGGGATCAGCCTGAAAAAGAGAGAGAGAGAGAGAGAGAGAAAGAAAGAAAGACATGGGGACCAGACCTCTGAGGGAGCAAAGGTGTTTTAATCAACATGGTGTGCACATATATACTGTCTTACGAGGTAGTTATTCTCAGCAAAGATAAAAATTAAAATTCCAGACTTATAAAACATAGCTTATCCATATTAGAGAGAGAGTTGGAAACAATCACTTTTACCATATGTTTCACAAGAAGGAAGATGGTACTTATCACTGTACAGAAGAACTAATGAAGGAATTGCCTGGATACTTCATACCCCAGGAGAAGCCTGCCTCTCCTCTTAATTCCTAAGTAGTCAGGAATTAATAAGGAACAGAGAATTATTCCTGACAGATCCAAAAGAGCACAGAGGAAGTATCCCGTTAAATGCTTCCTGACAATTAGAATATAAAATAAATGTCATTTATATTTTATTCAATTCAGATCATGGAAAAAGCAAGAGAGTTCCAGAAAAACATATATTTCTGCTTTATTGACTATGCCAAAGCCTTTGACTGTATGGATCACAATAAACTGTGGAAAATTCTGAAAGAGATGGGAATACCAGACCACCTAATCTGTCTCTTGAGAAATCTGTATGCAGTTCAGGAAGCAACAGTTCTAACTGGACACAGAACAACGGACTGGTTCCAAATAGGAAAGGAGTACATCAAGTCTGTATATTGTCACCCTGATTATTTAACTTATGCATAGAGTAAGTACATCATGAGAAATGCTGGACTGGAAGAAACACAAGCTGGAATCAAGATTTCCAGGAGAAATATCAATCACCTCAGATATGCAGATGACACCAACCTTATGGCAGAAAGTGAAGAGGAGCTAAAAAGCCTCTTGATGAAAGTGAAAGAGGAGAGTGAAAAAGTTGGCTCAACATTCAGAAAACGAATATCATGGCATCCACTCCCATCACTTCATAGAAAATAGATGGGGAAACAGTGAAAACAGTGTCAGACTTTATTTTGGGGGGCTCTAAAATCACTGCAGATGGTGACTGCAGCCATGAAATTAGAAGATGCTTACTCCTTGGAAGAAAAGTTATGACCAATCTAGATAGTATATTCAAAAGCGGAGACATTACTTTGCTGACTAAGGTCTGTCTAGTCAAGGCTATGGTTTTTCCTGTGGTCATGTATGGATGTGAGAGTTGGACTGTGAAGAAAGCTGAGCGCCAAAGAATTGATGCTTTTAAACTGTGGTGTTGGAGAAGACTCTTGAGAGTCCCTTGGACTGCAATGAGATCTAACCAGTTCATTCTGAAGGAGATCAACCCTGAGATTTCCTTGAAAGGAATGATGCTAAAAGTGAAGCTCCAATACTTTGACCACCTCATGAGAAGAGTTGATTCACTGGAAAAGACTTTGATGCTGGGTGGGATTGGGGGCAGGAGGAGAAGTGGACGACAGAGGATGAGATGGCTGGATGGCATCACGGACTCGATGGACGTGAGTCTAAGTGAACTCTGGGAGATGATGATGAGATAGGAGGCCTGGCGTGCTGCGATTCATGAGGTGGCAAAGAGTCGAACATGATTGAGCACCTGAACTGAACAGTTCAGTTCAGTACAGTTTAGTCACTCAGTCGTGTCCGACTCTGCGACCAGATGAACCATAGCACACCAGGCCTCCCTGTCCATCACCAACTCTTGGAGTCTACCCAAACCCATGTCCATTGAGTCAAAGATGCCATCCAGCCATCTCCTCCTCTGTCCTCCCCTCTCCTCCTACCCTCAATCTTTTCCAGCATCAGGGTCTTTTCAAATGAGTCAGCTTTTCACATCAGGTGGCCAAAGTACTGGAGTTTCAGCTTCAAAATCAGCCCTTCGAATGAACACCCAGGACTAATCTCCTTTAGGATGGACTTGCTGGATCTCCTTGCAGTCCAAGGGACTCTCAAGAGTCTTCTCCAACATCACAGTTCAAAAGCATCAATTCTTCAGCACTCAACTCTCTTTATGGTCCAAATCTTTAGTTCCTCTTCACTATCTGCCATAAGGGTGATGTCATCTGCATTTCAGAGGTTATTGACATTTCTCCCAGCAAACTTGATTGCAGCTTGTGCTTCCTCCAGCCCAGCGCTTCTCATGATGTACACTGCATATATGTTAAATAAGCAGGGTGACAATATATAACCTTTAAGTACTTCTTTTCCTATTTGGAATCAGTCTGGTATTTCATGTCTAGTTGTTCTAACTGTTGTTTCTTGACCTGCATACAGGTTTCTCAAGAGGCAAGTCAGGTGGTTTGGTATTTTTGTCTCTTTCAGAATTTTCCAAAGTTTAGTCTGATCCACACAGTCAAAGGCTTTGACACAGTCAATAAAACAGAAATAGATGTTTTTCTGGAACTCTCTTGCTTTTCGATGATCCAGCAGATGTTGGCAATTTGATCTCTGGTTTCTCTTCCTTTTTTAAAACCAGCTTGAACATCTGGAAGTTCACGGTTCACGTACTGCTGAAGCCTGGCTTCGAGAATTTTCAGCATTACTTTACTAGCGTGTGAGATGATTGCATTTGTGTGTTAGTTTGAGCATTCTTTGGTATTCACTTTCTTTGAGACTGGAATGAAAATTTATCTTTTCCAGGACTGTGGCCACTACTGAGTTTTCCAAATTTGCTGGTGTGTTGAGTGCAGCACTTTCACAGCATCATCTTTTAGGATTTGAAGTAGCTCAACTGGAATTCCATCACCTCCACTAGCTTCGTTCATAGGGATGCTTCCTAAGGCTCACTTGACTTAACATTCTAGGAAGTCTGGCTCTAAGTGAGTGTGAGCAATCACACAATTGTAACTATCTGGGTCAAGAAGATCTTTTTTGTATAGTTCTTCTGTGTATTCTTGTCACCTTTTCTTAATATATTTTGCTTCTGTTAAGTCTATATCATTTCTGTCCTTTATTGCACCCATGTTTGAATGAAATGTTCCCTTGGTATCTCTAATTTTCTAAGAGATCTCTAATCTTTCCTATTCTATTGTTTTCCTCTATTTCTTTGCATTGATCACTGAGGAAGGCTTTCTTATCTCTCCTTGCTATTCTTTGGAACTCTGCATTTAAATGGATATATCTTTCCATTTCTCCTTTGCTTTTTGCTTCTCTTCTTTTCACAGCTATTTGTAAGGCTTCCTCAGACAGCCTTTTGCTTTTCTGCATGTCTTTTTCTTGGGGATGGTCTTGATTCCTGTCTCCTGTACAATGTCATGAACCTCCGTCCAGTTCATCAGGCACTCTGTCTATCAGATGTATTTTCTTAAATCTATTTCTATATCAGTGTTAAATCTTGGATATGATAATGATATTCTGTTCTGTAAAAGAATGCCCTTGTTCTTAGACATATGCTGAAATATTTAGAGTTGAAAACACTAAAGCTTCTTGTGTGTGTGTGTGTGTGTGTGTGTGTGTGTGTAGAGGCAGGTAAAGACGGAAACAGAAAGAGAGAAAATAAATGCAGCAAATTTTAAAATTGATAAGTCTAGGTAAAAAGTATTTATGTTTTCACTGTATTGCTAGTTCACTTTTCTGTAGGTATATAAATATTCAAAAATATTTGGAAGAAAATAACTTCTGAAACCAGTAGAAAAAAGTAAACCAGTAATCAAAAAGAAAAATTAATATATTTACTCCACTCAAATTTAAATCATCACACAAAAAATTAAAAACAAAAGAAAAACAAAGGGTGTGACAAAAAGCAACTTAAATATATCTAAAGGCCCTTACTAATCAATCTGAAAGATAAGCATCCCCCTAAAAATAGCCTATGGAAATAAACAGAAATTTTATTTGAAAACCAATATAATTTTCATTTGAAATAGGAAGAAATCAACTCCCTATAAGTAATATAAAGCAGTTGTTAATATATTTATCTTACCCACTAGTAAGGAGCTTTCAGTAAAATTCAGTTCAGTTCAGTTGCTCAGTCGTGTCCGACTCTGCGACCTCTTGAACTGCAGCACACCAGGCCTCCTTTTCCATCACCAACTCCCAGAGTTCACTCAAAATCACGCCCATCGAGTTGGTGATGCCATCTAGCCATCTCATCCTCTGTCGTCCCCTTTTCTTCCTGCCCTCAATCCCTCCCAGCATCAGTCTTTTCCAATGAGTCAGCTCTTCGCATGAGATGGCCAAAGTACTGGAGTTTCAGCTTTAGCATTAGTCCTTCCAATGAACATCCAGGACTGATCTCATTTATAATGGACTGGTTGGATCTCCTTGCAGTCTAAGTGACTCTCAAGAGTCTTCTCCAACACCACAGTTCAAAAGCATCAATTCTTTGGCACTCAGCTTTCTTCACTGTCCAACTCTCACATCCATACATGACCACTGAAAAAACCAGAGCCTTGGCTAGATGGACCTGTTTTCAAAGTAATGTCTCTGCTTTTTAATATGCTATCTAGGTTAGTCATAACTTTTCTTCCAAGGAGTAAGTGTCTTTTAATTTTGTGGCTGCATTACTAACCCTAAAAAATCTTCCTGGAAGAAAACTTGGCAAACACTTACGTAAAGCCTCAAGAATGTACAATTTTTTTTTTTTTCAGTTTATACTTGAACATGGAAATCTCATTCTTAAAAAAAGTTGGCTTAAAGCTCAACATTCAGAAAACAAAGATCATGGCATCTGATCCCATCACTTCATGGGAAATAGATGGGGAAACAGTGAAAACAATGTCAGACTTTATTTTGGGGGGGTTCCAAAATCACTGCAGATGGTGACTGCAGCCGTGAAATTAAGCCGCTTACTCCTTGGAAGAAAAGTTATGACCAACCTAGTAGTATATTCAAGAGCAGAGACATTACTTTGCCGACTAAGGTCCGTCTAGTCAAGGCTATGGTTTTTCCAGTGATCATGTATGGATGTGAGAGTTGGACTGTGAAGAAGGCTGAGTGCTGAAGAATTAATGCTTTTGAACTGTGGTGTTGGAGAAGACTCTTGAGAGTCTCTTGGACTGCAAGGAGATCCAACCAGTCCATTCTGAAGGAGATCAGCCCTGGGTGTTCTTTGGAAGGAATGATGCTAAAGCTGAAATTCCAGTACTTTGGCCACCTCATGCAAAGAGTTGACTCATTGGAAAAGACTCTGATGCTGGGACGGATTGGGGGCAGGAGGAGAAGGGGACGACAGAGGATGAGATGGCTGGATGGCATCACAGACTCGATTGACATGAGTTTGAGTGAACTCCAGGAGTTGATGATGAACAGAGAGGCCTGGCATGCTGCGATTCATGGGGTTGCAAAGAGTCAGACACGACTGAGCGACTGAACTGAACTGAACTGAAGAGGTAAGCACAAAGATATTCATAAAATATTTGCTTAAAATTATGACAAATTGGAAATAGCCTAAATTCAAAAAGTGAAGACTTGGGTAAGTATTTCATGTTATTTCCAGGAAACTAAATACCATGTGGTCATTTAAATATATGTAGTACAATTATGTTTATTAATATGAAAAATGTGATAGAACCAAAGATGTTTATAAATCAGTATTTTTTAAGAAGGAAATATATGTTTTATATAAATATAAAGCATATTATGAAAACATATATGCATCTAAAGAAATGGAAAAAAAATTTTGTGTAGCTATCTTCAGTGAGTTTGAGGAGTTTCTGTCATTTCATGTTTTTGAATTTTGTAAATTTTTATATAAAGGAAGGAGGCTACAGAGGATGAGATAATCGGATAACATCACTGAATTAATGGACTTGAGTTTGAGCAAACTGGGAGATGGTGAAGGACAGGAAAGTCTGGCCATACTGCAGTCCATGGGGTCCCAAAGAGTCACACAGGACCTAGAGACAAAGCAACAACAGTGCATATTCTTTTAAAGATATGAAAAAAGAGAAGTTCAGTTCAGTTCACTTCAGTTCAGTTGCTCAGTTGTGTCCAACTCTTTGCAACCCCCTCGAATCACAGCATGCCAGGCCTCCCTGTCCATTACCAACTCCTAGAGTTCACTCAGACTCATATCCATCAAGTCAGTGATGCCATCCAGCCATCTCATCCTCTGTCGTCCCCTTCTCCTCCTGCCCCCAATCCCTCCCAGCATCAAAGTCTTTTCCAATGAGTCAACTCTTCACATGAGGTGGCCAAAGTACTGGCGTTTCAGCTTCAGGATCATTCCTTCCAAAGAAATCCCAGGGTTGATCTCCTTCAGAATGGACTGGTTGTATCTCCTTGCAGTCCAAGGGACTCTCAAGAGTCTTCTCCAACACCACAGTTCAAAAGCATCAGTTCTTCGGTGCTCAGCTAAGATGTATGAAAAATGAACTCGAAAAATAACTTAGATTTTTAAAAAACTACTCAAGTGAAATGGAGTGGGTAGTCTTTACCGTATCCCAGGGATCTTCCCATTTCAGGAATTGAACCCAGATCTTGGGTAGCAGGCAGATTCTTGACCATCTGAGCCTCCAGGAAAGCCCAAGAATCCTGGAGAGGGTAGCTTATCCTTTCTCTAGTGGATCTTCCAACCCAGGAATACAACCAGGGTCTCCTGCATTGCAAGAGGATTCTTTACCAGCTGAAGGACCAAAAAAGTCCTTCAAAAGTATCACTAGGTCATATTAAGGGCAGCATCAGAGAATCAAGGTCATGATGAGTTTAGAGTAAAGCAAATAAGAACAATGAAAGGGGATCATGCTTTTCTGTTTATAGCAGAAAGAGAAAGGAGGAGAAGAGCTGGAGAAGAGCTAGAGGAGGAGAAGAAGAGAAAAAGGGAAAGGTGAAGAGTAAGATCCCTTATGGTATTTTTACTTTCAGGAAAAGTGATCTTTATTATTAACGGCAGAAACAAACTGCTAAGAGGGCATCAGCATCCCCATCTGGTTAAAAAAAAAAAAGATTGTAAGAAATCACATAAACTCTCTAATCATGTTTGTTTACTTGGCCCGGCGGGAGGGGTGGGGGGCGGTGGAGGGGAGGATTATTCCCCAAGGAACTAAAAAAAGAAAAAAGTATATATAACTTTGAGGAAAATTCTGTAAGGTAAGAAAAGACTGATAGCATTTGAAGATTGATAGGAATTAGAGACCTGTGGTGAATAGAAAAGTTGTTGAGAAACTGAGTCAGGTAACTATACACTCTCAATAAAAAGGGAATTATGTGATTCTTTAGTATGAAAATTTTCAAGGTGTCTCTCAATTTACTAATTTACAAAAGTCAATTTACCAAAAGCTTGATGTGCAGAACTGTCCATTTATAAAAACTGTTTAGCAAACACTTTTCACAGTATATAGGACAATCTGTTGCAGCTGACTACTCACCAGAAACTGAGGCAGAAGGACTAGGAAGAGTGGGCTAGGAAGGCAGGAGCAGGAGTTTAGAAAGAAAGACAGGCAATACAGGCGATACAAGGGGCAGAGGTTGTCCTGGCAGGGACACGGGAAGGGAAACAGGGATGGCAGAAATATCTTGGTAAAAATAAAGATGGGAGATGGATTGTAGGGAAAGCCCACCATTAGTGAGACCTATAATGGGAATTCTGGAATACAAGACCATTGTGATATTAAATCTAGCTGTTTTACAAAGAAACTGCCTTAAATAACTAAAAAGAAAGAAAGGAACTCAATACATAGACCATATCTTCAAAAAAGTTCTCTATAGTTTAACAAGCTAGTGGTGTAATGAATTGATTTTCAAGTAATCTGGCCTTCTCTCTTTCAGGTCTTCACAGGAAGATCATTTATTAAAACAAGAAGAATCAGCAAATAAATCATGACTAATTGCTGAAACACAACTAATACATTATGAATTACTAGATATAATAATACAAGGTAATATATAATGTATACTGGTGGTGATGATGTTGAGTTTCTCAGTCGTGTCCAATTCTTTGTTACCACATGGACTCTATAGCCTTCCAGGCTCTGTATCTCTAGTTCTGTCCATGGAATTTTCCAGACAAGAATACTGGAGTGAGTTGCCATTTCCTACTCCCGAGGATGTTCCTGACCCAGGGATTAAACCCATATTTCTTGGGTCTCCTGCATTGGCAAGCAGATTCTTTATCACTGTGCCACCTGGGAAGTCCAAACGAATACTACCTTGCAATTACTCTCAGTATTTATTGAGTGCTTATTTTGTAACAGATGCTCAGGAGGTATGCTTTATTTACATCATTGAATTCTTACAGCAACAGCATCAGTAATGTTCTCCATTTTACAGATTTTAAAAACTTATAAATTAATTAATCCAGTCAGAACAGATATAGACATACACCAAAATGTCTTTGAAAATTGATACCCAATTTCCATATCATCTTAGAAAGCTGTTTTGTGTTTGTTCTGCATTTCTGTCCTACACTCCTATTGTGGAGGATAAGCCATGTCCAGGAGCAATAAAGAGCTCACCAACATCGCTGTGAGATTCACCTTTAACTGTCTTGCCAGGAATTCAAGTTGAGATTTGGTCTCTGATGGTGATAAGGCATTTGCTTCATCTCTTCAGTGGCGCTAGTGGTAAAGAGCCCAGCTGTCAATGCCAGAGACATAAGAGACTTGGGTTCGATCCCTGAGTCTGGACTATCCCCTAGAGGAGGGCATGAAAACCCACTCCAGTATTCTTGCCTGGAGAATCCCATGTACAGAGGAGCCTGGTGGGTTATAGTCCATAGTGTTGCAGAGTCAGATAGGACTGAAGCCACTTAGCATGGACCCACTCCATTTTGTTAAACAGTCTCAAACATTTAGGACTTCCCTGGTGGCTCAAATGGTAAAGCATCTGCCTACACAGTGTGAGGCCTGGGTTCAATCCCTGTGTTGGGAGGATCACCTGGAGAAGGAAATGGCAACCCACTCCAGTACTCTTGCCTGGAAAATCCCATAGACAGAGGAGCCTGGTAGGCTATAGTCTATGGGATCGCAAAGAGTTGTACATGACTAAGGACTTCACTTTCACTTTCTTTTTTCAAACATTTAGGACATACATTACTTTGCTCTTATTAGCAAACCCATCTCTACTCTAGGCTGGATTCCAGGACCTGAATCTTAACCCAGAAACCAAAATCCAGTAGAAGCCTTGAGACTTCACAGATGGAAATTTCAACTTGCGTCTATATTTTTAAATATTTTCTACTCCAGATCATTCAGCACTGTTCTCTGCTCCTTGGTCTGATATTCCAGCAGCACAGGGAGTGTTTTATTGTTGACTGTACTACTGCAAGTAAACAATCCCCTGTAGATTCCCAGTTACATGCTAGGTACTGTGGTGATCTTAAGATACAATATAAACATGATATGCTTCTAGCATTCAACTGACTCAAACTACAGTAGCTTGCTCTCAGTTCAATTCAGTTCAGTCACTCAGTCATGTCCAACTCTGCGACCCCATGAATCGCAGCATGCCAGGCCTCCCTGTCCATCACCAGCTCTCAGAGTTCACTCAAACTCACGCCCATCGAGCCAGTGATGCCATCCAGCCATCTCATCCTCTGTTGTCTCCTTTTCCTCCTGCCCCCAATCCCTCCCAGCACAAGAGTCTTTTCCAATGAGTCAACTCTTCACATGAGGTGGCCAAAGTACTGGAGTTTCAGCTTTAGCATCATTCCTTCCAAAGAACACCCAGGGCTGATCTCCTTCAGAATGGACTGGTTGGATCTCCTTGCAGTCCAAGGGACTCTCAAGCATCTTCTCCAATCCCACAGTTCAAAAGCATCAATTATTTGGTGCTCAGGGACAGTCTCAAATTTAGGATCATGTTCTGAGCATTTAGAATATATTTACTTGCTTTCCTTACTATATAGAATATTGGCTTTCTATGAACACAAAACATGATATACTAACTTTAATAAAAAGAGAGTCTACATTTGTAAGTATTGAATAAGAATATTTCCCAGAAGTCATCTAATTTAATAAGTCTCTGGTGGCTCAGAGGATAAATCATCTGCCTGCAATGCAGGAGACTGGGTTCAATCCCTGGATTGGGAAGATCCCCTGGAGAAGGAAATGGCAACCCACTCCAGTATTCTTGCCTGGAGAATCCCATGGACAGAGGAGCTTGGTGGGCTACAGTCACAAAGAGTTGGACACGACTGAGCGATTTCATACACATACACACACACACACACACACAAAGAAAAATGCAGGAATGTAGGAACTTGACTACTCAGAGATAGAATATTTACAGATAAATGTAAGTCAGTTTCCAGAGAAGGCAATGATAACCCACTCCAGTACTCTTGCCTGGAGAATCCCATGGACGGAGGAGCCTGACAGGCTTCAGTCCATGGGGTTGCTAAGTTGAATACGACAGTGTCTTCATTTTCACTTTTCACTTTCATGCATTGGAGAAGGAAATGGCAACCCACTCCAGTGTTGTTGCCTGGAGAATCACAGGGACGGGGGAGCCTGGTGAGCTGCCATCTATGGGGTTGCAGAGTCGGACATGGCTGAAGTGACTTAGCAGCAGCAGCAGCGGCGGCAGTAAGCCAGTTTCAGATGAATTTTCCTTCCTAAACTTTTACATATGGGGAAATATAGATAAGGTATTTTTAGTGGTAGTAGCTTTTCATGCATTAGTAGAGAATTCAGACTTCTCTTTATACATGATTAGAAAGAGCTCACTGCACTCATTCTGTGTGCTGGGCTTCCTAGGTGACGCTAGTGGTAAAGAACCTGCCTGCCGGAGCAGTGCAGAAGACAGATAGTCCCTGGGTTGGGAAGATCCCCTGGAGAAGGGATAGGCTACCTACTCCAGTATTCTTGGGCTTCCCTGGTGGTTCCAATGGTAAAGAATCCACTTGCAGTGCCAGAGACCTCGGTTCGATCCCTGGGTTGGGAAGACCCCTGGAGGAGGGCATGGCAACACACACCAGTATTCTAGTCAACTCCAGTATTCTTGGGCTTCCCTGGTGGTTCCAATGGTAAAGAATCCACTTGCAGTGCCAGAGACCTGGGTTCGATCCCTGGGTTGGGAAGACCCCTAGAGGAGGGCATGGCAACACACACCAGTATTCTAGTCTTCCATAGCGACTAAGACAGTAAAGAGCCTGCCCACAGTGTGGGAGACTCTGGCTGAATCCTTGAGTTGGAAAGATTACTTGGAGAAGGGAATGGCAACCCACTTCAGTATTCTTGCCTGGAAAATCTCATGGACAGAGAAGCCTAGTGGGCTACAGTCCAGGGGGTCACAAAGAGTCAGACACGACTGAGTGACTTCACTTTCACTTTTCACTTTCATGCACTAGAGAAGGAAATGGCAACTCACTCTAGTATTCTTGCCTGGAGAATCTCAGAGATGGGGGAGTCTGGTGGGCTGCTGTCTATGGGGTCACAGAGTTGGACACGACTTAGACCACCACCCCCTGGGATCCTTCAGATTCCTATTTTATGTGAGGAATTATTCATAGGATTTTTAAGATCTTCAATCCATCATATAAACCAAAAACAAATGCAAGATGAAATCCTATAGTAAAACAAAATCAACCAAATAATAAACAGAAGCAAAAAAGTAATTAAATCCATAGTCTGTGTCACATTATGTTTTGCCAAAGGCGATTTGAATCATCTGTGAGATTCAGTACAAGCACTTCTCTTTCCCGTATGCCATCATCTCAGATGATAGAGAGGATAATGTATTTAAATTTCTTCATTGATTACTAAAGCTTCATACCCTCTATTTTCCTCTAGTGATGTGCTGTAGTTCAAGGGTAATTATCTTTGGTGCAAAGTGTAAGATGATTTAATTTATCCTAGCAGTTGACAAAAGCTTTATTTCAATTTGCTTAGTTCCCCCCCTCTTTTTTTTTTTTTCCCTCTCTCACTTTTGTTTTAGGGGTGGGTCTGTTACTCAAGCTCTACTGTGTAACATAACTTGGTGCTCTATTATATTTCTTTTGGCTTACAAAAAGAAAGGTGGGATGACATTGGGAAATAAAGTATTCCAAATAAAGATTACTAGGGAGAAAAGTGAGTTGGAATCAAGACCCCAATTACCAGTCTACCCCTAGCTCTGCAAATGACTTTCTTGGTACATTTGGTTCAAACTGACAATATACTTTTGGTGCTCTATGTACATCTGGATCCTCTGTTGAAAAACATTTCATCTCATTATCTGACACTGCTGCAAAATCAAATTGATTATAAACTAGTAAACATGCTGATATGCAGGCTATGTGATTAATTTTCAACTGTTGTAGATTGTCTCATAAGACAGTGTGTCAGGAGATTTTCGTCAATAGCAGTAATTAGGTCTCTTCTTTCCAATAAAAATATTCAGTGAACCATTACACTTGACTGTGAAGTGTATAGCCAAAGGAGGTAGCATGCATTTCAACAAATTGTTGTGACCTATCAGCTCAGACGTTTGGTGGCTCAGATGGTAAAGAATATATTTGCATTGCAGGAGACCTGAGTTCAATCCCTGGGTTTGGGAAGATCCCTTGGAGAATGAATGATTATCCATTGCAGTGTTCTTGCCTGGAGAATTCCATGGGCGGAGGAACCTGGCAGGCCACAGTCCATGGGGTTGCAAAGAGTCAGATGCAGCTAAGAGGCTAGTACATATTAGCTCAGATAACTATACAATTTATTAGGTATTCAGGAATGCTTCTTAAAATTAGAAAAAAAAACACATTTAGACATTTTCTATAATACCTTTATTCATAGATCATGTTTATAATCTTGGCAGCTGACTTAAAAGAAGTAAGTTTTGCTTGTTTTTTTGTTTGTTTGTTTTGTTTTTTAAGTTCTCTGTTCTCCATACTATTTCAGATCTGTATACTGGAACCAAATGCTTTCCTAATGAGAGCCAGACAAAAGGGAATATTGTCATTCAGCCTGGGCTACAGGAGATAAGTGGGGTGAAGGGCATAAGAAAGAGCTCAAAGTACTACAGGAGAAATCTTAACAAAGGGGAAAGTCCTATTTCAGACCTTCTTAGCTTAAAATTCTTGTCGAGGAGCCAGTGGGTGCCCTTGAAGAACTCTGCAAACTCCAGGGAATTCTGCTCTTCTTATTGATTCAAGGTGATGTTTCACAGTGAGTTGATTCTAGGAGAAGTTTGCAGAGCACTTGGAATAATTACAAGAACATTAATTGGTTTGGACAAAAGGATGCATCACTGAAAAATATTGAATCATGAATGCTATGAGTAACTTCCCAGTTTAAGCTATCTTCCACTCAGTGTCAGAATGATTGCTTTCTTTGTGGTACCTAAACTGCATAAGAGCACTGTCCTTTGCTTACAGTGGCAAGGACACTGTAAAAGCTTCATTTTCCTACACACTGTAAAAGCTTCATTTTCCCAGCTTGCCAACTTTTATCCTATCCACCAACTATGCAATCAGAAATAGTGAAAAGTGTGGGACCAACAAATTGCTGAACTATTCTATCAAATAATATGTCAAGGTCTAGGTCTTTACTGCCTTTTAAGAAAAGTTACTACTCTTCTTGTAAGTGCCTGTAATCTGTAGTTCATACAGATGGCAGTTCCAATATTCTTTTGCCCTCCATTCACCACTACTTTAAAAGACACAGTAATATTTATGAACACATAAAATCACATGTGATCTATTTATCTAACTCGATAAATTGCATTATAGCATCAACTCAGTGATATCCCTGAATCTGAAAAGTTGCCAGAACATAAACATTCTCTGCCAAACTTGTCAAGGGTAGGTAAGTAGTTGAAATTACCCAAATATATTCAAGCTTGACAGAGAAGTGATAATATATTGAAATATAAATTAAACAAATCAGAATGTTGGAAATATTTTCCTTTAGAGAAAAATGGGAAAAGATGGAAAATTGTGAATTATTTAACTCTTGCAAATTTATAATTTCACCTACTATTTTTCTGATAGAGAAAAAATATAATTTGTACTCAAGAATATATGTATTTACACATTTGAATCTATACATTGTCTTTTTATATGTACAGATTATGCCTGTAATAATCAATACTCCAAAAGGTAAAGCCATTAGTAATAATTATTGTACTACTCAAAATACTTGGATTTTTGA
>SJYC01082947.1:0-13279 GCA_006408675.1 Madoqua kirkii
GAAACATTTATTTAGGTACCAGTCACACTTTTTTTTTTCTTTCTTTTTTTTTTCCAGTCATACTTTTTAGTAGTTCTATGTATTAGCTAGTTAATTATTACAATGTTCCCATGAGGTATGTTCTGTATTATCCCCATTTTACAGATAAATAATCTGTGATGCAGAGAAGATTTAAAGAAATTGATAGAGTAATTCCTCAAATTGAACTGTTCTGTGAAGTAAACACTTTATTAGCTCTATTAGTACCTCTATCTAGACATTAGGCTGCCTTAGTGAGTTAATGCTTGGGGCATTATATAATATAAATAATTTCAGCTTATGAACATATTTCTGGAATATGGTATAAATCAAGCCATTCTAAGATTAAACCCTGAAAATGCATTGTTTCATATATCCGGCTTGTGACTTGGCCCTGAAGTTGTATAATTGTTGAATATACAGCTGATAAAAGGTAAACTACAGGTTTTCATGAGGCACTTTACAATAAATGAAGCAGAGAAAATCAAACTCTAGGAAACTGATCTAAAAAAAAATGCTTTTCTAAATGATTAAAAACATTCAGGGAATTAGAAAAGTCCTCACCGTCTGAGCCACTAGGAAGCCCTCTATATAAGAGAGGAAATAAACCATGACTGGAAGAATTGCTAAGCTATAAACAGCAAGCTCTAGAGCTGGCTGCACTGGACCGTGTGGTGGTCACTGTCCACTCACAGCTACTGAGGACCTGAGATACAGCTGGATCAAACAGAGGTGTCCTGTAAGTGTAAAGTTCACACCTGATTTCACAGACTTAGTATTAAAAAAGGAAAAGTATCTCAATAACAATCATTTTCATTATTCACTGAAATACTTTTGATATGTTAGATACATTGGATTAAATAAAATATAAAAAGAATTACAATTATTATAATTTACTGCTTTTACTATAATGATCAGAAAATTTTAAATTACGTATGGGCCTCTCTTACTCTAAAATAAAGTAATGACCCAAATTCTCAATCCTATTTTCTATAAACTATAATATGTTAGTTCTATAGATAGAGGGCTTCCCAGGTGGCACTAGCAGAAAAGAACCTGCCTATTGATGCAACAGATGTAACAGTTGAGAGTTCTTTCCCTGGGTCAGGAAGATCCCCTGGAGAAGGGTATGGCAAACCATTCCAGTCTTGCCTGGAGAATCCCACAGACAGAGGAGCCTGGTGGACTACAACCCATAGCGTCGAAAAGAGTCAGATACAGCTGAAGTGACTTAGCATGCATGGCTTATAGATAATTATAAATATTTTTGTGTGAAAGTCCCAAGATAGGAAGACTTTAGAAGAGCATATGGATAATATACTGCTATATAGGTAGTAGTAAAAATGGTAATTTAAAGCCTAAAATATATACTAAAGTTTGTTTTTTCAAGGCAGAACGTGGAAGACTTTTTGTAAAGAAATAAAAAGTTCTCGCTCAAAAAAAAAAAAAAAGAATTTTACATATTAGTAGAACACAGAAAAACTCATCATTATACAAGAAAACACTGAATGCTAAAGAGAAGCCAACTACTTAACAGACTTGTTGTGGTACCAAAAAATGAAAACTGTAACAACATTTACTAAGGCAGTGCCTGAGTCAATTCTGCCAAATATGTTATAAATCAGATTAATATTTATTGTGGAAATATTTATCAGTGGTTCCTAGGATATATAATTTTCTTTTTAGTTTTTTCTTTAATAATGATATTTTATTTTGGTGAAATGAAACACACTTATTACAGGGCATTAAGGCAATAGAGAAAATGTAATTGTTTCAGATTCCACCACTCACTGACTGGTTGGAAATGAGTCTGAGTGAACTCCGGGAGTCGGTGATGGACAGGGAGGCCTGGCATGCTGCAATTCGTGGCGTCGCAAAGAGGAGGACACGACTGAGAGACTGAACTGAACTGAACTGAATCACCACTCAAAGGAACCACTGTTAACATTAGCTGAACACTTTTCTACTAATATATATAAAAAGAAGGAAGAACAAACTATTTTATAAAAATTATTTCATATGTAAAGCATTTGAAATAAAAATTTTACCTTTATTGTTACTTTATTTTAAGCTAATGAAAGAAACAGAAGTAATTACTGAATATGAGATAAAAATGTCCTTAACACATACAACAGTGAATGTTAACGTGAACTATGGTCTTTAAGTGATAATACTGCATTTCTATTAATTCATTAGTTGTAACAAATGTATCATGATGTATCATGTTGGTGGGGTTGTTGATGACTGGGGAGGTTATGCACAGTGGCTATGCACAGTGTGGAAGTAGAGGCAAACAGGAAATTCTTGTACTTTCTGCTTAATTTTTCTGTGAATCTCAAACCGCTCTAAAAAATTAAGTCTACATATAAAAATGTAAGCTCTTTTTCAGTATTTTTCAGAAGTACCATCATGATATATAAGGCAGTCGGTAAACTAAAAAAAAAATATATAAAAGGAAAGTATGACACATAAAGAAAGACAAACTGCTTAAGTGTCTATTCCAATGAGTTTGAACTACTGCCCCCTACATATTAAAAAAATAAATAAAGAAAAATAAAGTCCTTACTAGATGAAATTTTTACCCTTCATTGATCCTAGATTTGCATGGAAGCCTTGTGTTCTGGACTTCCCTGGTGGCTCAGATGGTAAAGTGTCTGCCTACAGTGTGGGAGACCTGGGTTTGATCCCTGTGTCAGGAAGATCCTTTGGAGAAGGAAATGGCAACCCATTCCTGTACTCTTGCCTGGAAAATCCCATGGATGGGGGACCCTGGTAGGCTACAGTCCACGGGATCTCAAAGAGTTGGACACGACTGAGTGACTTCACTTTCACTTTCTTTCTTGTGTTCTGGCTAGTTAGTGTCTTACTCTTGGTTCTACTTCAAAGTGGAGTCTGAGACAAAGGTTTCCAGGCCAGCATTTTGCCTCATTACTGATTTGAGGGGAAAGGAATGCAGGACAACAGGAGTAAAGGGAATGGAAAAAAAAAAAAAAAAAGGTCAGTTCAAAAAATATCTTATCAAATTAAGCAGTGACTTTAAGACCTTTATGAGGAATCCTATGAAATGTGTGTCAGAACTATCTGCAGTTAGAAAAAGGAGGTCGAGAGTACACTTCTCATTGTCTCCTACCTGGGTCAGGTGTTAATACAACTAATTTTCACTGGTCCATATCCTGGTTAGGTGGGTCTGGGCTGTGCTTTCACAAAGCAAAGTTGCGGATGCTGCACACAGTGGAGCAGGAAAAGCCTAGAGTCATGAGTAAGAAGTACACTTTGGATTAGTTTCTGTGGCAGTGGCTAGAAGAGGAGATGATGCTAAAGAGTTTTGTAAAGATGCAGAAAAGGTGTGAAAACAATACCTACAAGTTCCAGCTTTCTCATTCTGAAATGAGGATGAGAGTAGTACTTTCTATCCACCTACCACTGTTATGAAATTAAGATAGTAGTTATAAAGCTTTTTTTTTTGCGGGGGGGGGGGGGGGTGCTTCCCAGGTAGTGCTAATGGTAAAGAACACACCTGCCAATGCAGGAGATATAAGCAATGCAGGTTTGATCCCTGGGTTGAGAGGATCCTCAGAAGAGGAAATGTCAATCCATGAGTTCAATCCCTGGATCAGAAATAGCCCCTGGAGGAAGAAATGGTAACCCACTCCAGTATCTTCTCCTGGAGCCATGGACAGAGGAGCCCAGCGGGCTGAGTTCATGGGGTCTCAAAGAGTCAGACACGACTAAAGCAACTTGGCATGGGTGCATAAAGTATTTAACACACTGCCTGGTACAGTGTGCCTGCCCAATACATTTTAGCTCATTGATTGCTCAGGATCAGCTACAATATGCTATGTAACAAATAATCCCAAACTTTAATGGCTTAAAAAAAAGAAAAAAATATATATATATTGTGTATCGTGGGTTGGCAGAAGGGATCTGATCACTGTAGCAACCCAGAAATTAAGATTAATAAAGGAGTCACCATCGTGATAATAAGATTGATGATGGAAAGATGAATAAATAGAAAACAAATTTCAGAACAGAAAGTAAACCTTTATTTGATAACTTTATAAATGCAAGCAGCAGTTCAGAGAATGAAATGATAGCTGATTTCCCAATATCTTTTCTATTTTCTCTGTGTCCAAAGGACCCTGAAGTTCAATCTTTTCAAGGACATTAAAGACTGTGTATCCATATCATATTGCAATAGAATTGTGCTAAAACCAAGATCTACCATGAGGAAAAACAGAGACAAATTATATATTCCAGAGAAATAAATTTGTGGTGGTTTATGAACACTTCAGGGGTCAAACTGATTAAAGGTCGGAAGAAAAAGAAAGGGGTTACGTGAGAAAGAACAGAAGTACAGAGTTAGAAGGAGTGCACAGCTGGGTCCTTCCTCTGTTATTCAAAAAAATATCAGCAAGCCCCTCCGCTTCTGCTGGCATCTTGTTTTCCAGAGCCCCCTCCCGCTGTGCTAATGAGGTGAAAAGTGACCTGCCTGCTCATTTTCTGGCTCCTTACTTAGTAATGGTGTGACATGCTGAAAAGCTGACTGCATGCGCTGTGTTAGAGATGAGATCATACAATACCTAACAGATGCTCTTATGGTCTTTGAAACAGTAAAGCTGAAATTTCAAAATTGCATGTGTTTTTCATCTAAAATGCTGAAGGAGTAACATTGCTCCCTGTTAATTCCACATACTTTTACATATGTCTCCTTCATTACAATGTGTCACAAGCTAGCTGCCTACAAATTACTCCATTTGCCATTCCAGTCAATAAGTATGAGCTATGAAGAGCCCTCGAGGGCCCAATTTCATTTGATGATATATCTTGCACTCTGATCCTTCTATAAGAAAGTATATTCATTTTTATGGCATGAATGTCACCTGTTAAGTTTAGGTTTGCAAACTCGAGCCTCAAGAGTCTCTTTCTTTCTGTCACCAGATAAAGGGTATCTCTATGGTTATAGAACTGAAGTGAGGACAAATGGAACACGTGTATCTCTGAGTCTGTATTTGCACATGTGAGGTAGCAGAGGAGGGAGACGAGGAAGTGAGAACAGTTTTGGAAGTGAGGACAGCATACATTTTTTGATGAATTATGCCTTAAAATGATATAGTACAATAGTTAATGTCTAATCATACAGTATAGGGTAACATTATGCCCTTAACAAGCTTTCTGTCCTTGGTCAACAATGAAAGAGGTGACAAGACACTGTATCACAATGTCTTAACTAGGAGGTATAAAGGCTGGATGGTTCAGTCTCCTAAATATATATATATATGTATATAATTTTATTGTAAAAGAAGGAATTACAAGGGCAAGACAGTCACTAAGATCCCTTCAGGTAAAAGAACTTCATAAACAGGGCTGAACAGAGTATACAGGCTGGAAATAAAATATGTCAATTACTAGTGAGAGGCCAGAGTGGCATTCTAACTTTTAAATAGAAGAAAATTTCCAAAGAGCTAGCATACTTTAAATTCTGACACCAAGATACCTGCTCTCTGAAGGGAGAAGGAGGTGAAACTTCGGGTTTCCTGAATGAAGATTTTTTGCTTTCTTCCCATTTCTTTCTTTTCTTCTCTTTTCCTTTTCTCTTCTTTTGTGCTGTGTTACAAATATTCAAGGAAGCTCTTTTTGTCCTCTGCTGCTAAGTTGCTTCAGTTGTGTCCGACTATGTGTGAACCCATAGATGGCAGCCCACCAGCCTCTCCAGTCCCTGGGATTCTCCAGGCAAGAACACTGGAGTGGGTTGCCATTTCCTTCTCCAATGCATGAAAGTGAAAGGTGAAAGTGAAGTCGCTCAGTGGTATCTGACTCTTAGTGACTCCGTGGACTGCAATCTACCAGGCTCCTCTGTCCATGGGATGTCCCAGGCAAGAGTACTGGAGTGGGGTGCCATTGCCTTCTCTGTTTTTTCCTCTAGAGAAGGGATATACAGCTTCTAAAGGGATAAGATGATTTTGTTGTTTAGAGCCAGAAACTAATGAGCTGTTAAGTATTTTGTGAAGGAAAAAAAGTGAAGAGTGTTTTGCAGAGGAAGTAAAAGGAAAGAAATATTCAGTCTTAGCTTAATAGCTCAGAAAGATCATTTCCTTTGACCAGAAAGATCCAGCAGGAACGTAATGAAAGAAGAAAAAATACAAGATGAGAGTAGAGGGGAGGGGCGGAGAGGAATTAGATTATCTGCCACTTATCTAATGCAACCTTCCTAAACACCATGAAGAAGTAAAGTCGCTCAGTGCTGTCTGACTCTTTGCGACCCCATAGACTGTAGCCTATCAGGCTCCTCTGTCCATGGGATTTTCCAGGCAATAGAACTGGAGTGGATTGCCATTTCCTTCTCCAGCAGATCTTCCCGACCCAAGGATCAAACCTGGGTCTCCTGCTTTGTAGACAGACACTTTTACTGTCTGAGCCACCAGGGAAGTCCCCTAAACACTATAAATCCTTATAAAAAAAGAGAAAGAAGGTGCTTATTGGTAAACTATTGTTCTTGCTACAGCAAGGTCTTCAAAATGAATTTCAGTCTTAACAAAAAACTTATCAAACCATGGGGCCAATAAGATGGAGTAATTGTCTCAAGAGTTCTTGGTCCTGAGTAGTGCCCTCCTTCCCAGCTCTTTGAACACTCACTAGTTTCAGGTGTTTTAATCCCTTTAAATAAAGTTTTTCACTATAATAGAATCTTTTGTTGGATGCACTTGGCTACCATGATGAAGATATGATGAAAAGAAATGTACTTGAAAATGTTCCGAGTTAGGCATCAACCAGTACATGCAGATCAAAAGGAGAGAAGAGAGGAACTGGAAAGTTCTCCAAACCATCACTCTTTGGAGGGGTAAAAAAAAGATGCTTATTTTGTCTTGACTCACCCAATCCAAGCTTTGCATCACAGTTGCAATGGATGGACCTGATGGGGTAACTGCTGATGTGCTTTGGAATTTGGAGTGGGCTGAGCCCATGCCTAAAGGCTAGTTGATCTTTCGAATACTACTCCCTGTTTAGACTGCAGCAGACTATCTTTTACTTGATCAGAAACCAGATTCAGCTCATTGTTTTGCAAAAAGGGTATCTGATTCCTGTCTAACTTATGCCATTTAGATATAATCATTCACAGCAATTGCTAAGAAACCCCCCAAAAAGATTTTTAAAAGTCCTGCACCTGTATTTTAGGAAAGTTAAACACATGTATCTTGAGGTCTTCTGAACTAGTAATGGTAGCAACAAAATTTTATCTACAAATACATGAAAAATGAGTGTTATTATGAAAAATAACAATTTACTTACTCATAACATGTTACTATTAAGGGCATTTGAGGTGAGGGGGAAGCCTCATGCTCAGTTATGTACAACTCTTTGTGATTCTTTGGACTGTAGCCCACCAGGCTTCTCTGTCTCTGGAATTCTCCAGATAAGAATACTGGAGTGGATTGCCATTCCCTCCTCCCAGTGATCTTCCTGCCCCAGAGGTTGAACCTGAGTCTCCTGCATCTCCTGCACTGGCAAGTAGACTCTTTACCACTGAGCCACATGACCTGAGATGACCAGGATGTCAAATGGAGGATGGCAGGACAGGCATTCATTGGAGCATAAAACATGCACCATCTTGGGAAAGGATCTGTTTGCTACAGGTAGGAAAGTATTGTTAGATAGCAGACAGGTCTGGCTGAGAACACCAACGTCATCAGACAAAGAAAAGTATAAACGGGTCATATTTTATTTCATGGATTTGGGGGGCTTTTAAGGCAGTGAAGGCATGTGAACATTTTCATAATCTTCTGAATTAAAGTTTAGGGTATTATATTTTTCCAAGTCTGAAATTGTGCAAATTACAAAAATAATTGTCATAACAATACTAAGGAATGGCTGAAAAGACAAATACACAAATAGTGCCAACAAAAGGAGTCCAAGATGGCCTTTAAATATATATATGTGTATATATAGAATAAATACCTAAGTATATATCACCAAGTTTTCTTGATTCTAAGATGTGTCCTCCTTCTGATTTCTTTGATCCACTTGTCTCAAGTAATTTAATCTACTCATCACATTGGGTAATATAATAAGCAGCTATTTCATTTTAGCAGAACCTTTTCAATTTTATAAGCTTTAAGACATGCTACCATAAAATATGACATCTTGGCATACTGAGTATCTTAAGCTGAAAGAGTCTGACAAAATAACAGAACCTCTCTCTATTCTACTCTTCTTCCTTGAAGCAGGCTGCAAACTCCCCCAAAAGAGATGTCGTCCCTATATCCAGGGAAAAAAAGAAGCATTAAAACAAAGAACACTGAAAAGAATCCTAACAAACAGGTATGGTTAAGTTTCACCTAGTTTATTATAATTGCTTCATATCCCTCAACCATGTTTCTCCACAACTGTGTGTGCATGCTCAGTCCTGTCCAACTCTTTGTGACCCTATGGACTGTAGGCCACCAGGCTCCTCTGTCCATGGGATTTACCAGGCAAGAATACTGGAATGGTTTGCCATTTCCTCCTCCAGGGGATCTTCTCAACCCAAGCACTGAACCCATGTCTCTTGTGTCTCTTGCATCAGCAGATTCTTTATTACTGTGCCACCTGGGACGCCCAACCATGCACTCCTCAACAAACTAGCACAAAAGACTCAAGTCTAGCTGTTTATTTGAGTCTTCATTACCTTATGAGGGCTCCAATGTCACATAAAATTTATATTAAATAAATTTGTATGCTTTTTTCTATGAATGTGTCTTTGTCAGTTTAATTTTCAGATCCATCCAGGGACCTTGAAAGGTTGAGGGAAGCTGTTTCCTCCCCTGAGGATTTTATCTTCCAAGCAGAGAATGCAATAAGGGGAAATACATGGGAAAAATTTGTGGTCTAAGATCAACCACTGGAAAAACCATAGCCTTGACTAGACGGACCTTTGTTGGCAAAGTAATGTCTCTGTTTTTCAATATGCTATCTAGGTTGGTCATAACTTTTCTTCCAAGGAGTAAGCGTATTTTAATTTCATGGCTGCAATCACCATCTGCAGTGATTTTGGAGCCCCCCAAAATAAAGTCTGACACTGTTTCCACTGTTTCCCCATCTATTTCCCATGAAGTGATGGGACCAGATGTCATGATCTTCGTTTTCTGAATGTTGAGTTTTAAACCAACTTTTCCACTCTCCTCTTTCACTTTCATCAAGAGGCTATTTAGTTTCTCTTCACTTTCTGCCATAAAGGTGGTGAGAGTTAGACTGTGAAGAAAGTTGAGCGCCAAAGAATTAATGCTTTTGAACTGTAGTGTTGGAGAAGACTCTTGAGAGTTCCTTGGACTGCAAGAAGGGCCAACCATTCCATTCTGAAGGCGATCAGCCCTGGGATTTCTTTGGAAGGAATGACACTAATGCTGAAACTCCAGTACTTTGGCCACCTCATGTGAAGAGTTGACTCATTGGAAAAGACTCTGATACTGGGAGGGATTGGAGGCAGGAAGAGAAGGGGATGACAGAGGATGAGGTGGCTGGAAGGCATCACCGAATCAATGAACGTAAATCTGAGTGACTCTGGGAGTTGGTGATGGACAGGGAGGCCTGGCGTGCTGTGATTCATGGGGTCACAAACAGTTGAACACAACTGAGCGACTGAACTGAACTGAAGATAAAGCAATCTTAGAAATCAAAGGATTAGAAACTTAAAGGCCAAGGTGTCATACAGATCTAATATTCTGATTCATTTTATTAACTTTGTATTTCAACAACTTATTTCTCTTTAACATGGGAACTCCCAACCTTCAGGACAAGACTTTTCCCTGAAGGACATGATTTTCAGTTCATAATATCACAGCAGCATTACTATTTTGTTGTCAATTTGTCTCTAGTTTTGTCTTACTTTACAAAAGACAATGCTACAATGTATTAACTGAACCATTCATAGATGGAATTCAGGGAGATCGTAAAGGCTAAAATTGATAGAATTTAATAGGTTGGGGGAAGAGGGGGGCTGGCTAACTAGCAAAAGATTTGTCTAAAGTCATCCAACCAGACCTGATATTCATGAAACGTTTCATCCATTGATACATAAGTTGAATTTACAAAGTGTGTTTCCTCAAAACATGAATTTGTTTATGTAAATGAATATTCTATATGCAAAATGCAGGCAGAATTTTCCATTTAAGCATGAAATTACCTTTTTTATGTGCATAGAAATATTTGTGAGTGCAGACATGGGACCTGAAGTTTGAACATCTGAAAGTAGTAAAAAAGTTCATCAACTAAATAGCTAATAGGAAAATTGTTCTAAAAATCCCTGTTCTTATTCTAAGATAGGTTCAGATTGGTCTCAATTTTAGTTTAAAATGATAAAATCAAAGCCTGTACCTATCACTCATGAATTTCCTTAATTCCCCACCTAAATAGACTCGTGTATACCAGGCCTGATGCTCGGGCAGAACAGCCCTTCCAATCTAATTTTCTTTTCATTCTTTTATGTAATGACAGATAATATTCTTATCCTTCCTTTGGTTCACTGGTAAATCACATGGGGCATCATTTTTTGGGGGGAATTTCAACCATAATGGAACTTATTAAATTTTCCTTCTTATGAGCCATAATCAATTTGATTTTGGCATCTGAATTTATCTTTTGTCAGTGGTTTTTATTATCTCTTTTGTTAGCTGCTGCACCATCAATAACTTCCAGTGTATCAGTCTTTTGCATTAAGTACATTATGTACTTCTTTAGTCAGAACATTTCTTCTTAAAATAATATCTTTTATTCTAATAAGCATACTATGCTTTGCAAATGCCTCAGATGTTGAAAAGACTGTTTCACTGAGAGGGAACAAGGTCTGTTTTTCATTGTATCATATTATACTTATAAATTCATTGTCTACATATTGTCTAACACATGTTAGATGCTCAATAAATATCTAGTATTTTACAGGTTGTACTGCCTTTGTGAACAACACGTGAAAAATATACCACAAAATTTGGGAAAAAAAGTTATAGGTCTTCCTTTTGTTGAAGCTGTGTTCCACTTCTAAGCTAAATCATTACTTATATATTTTATTCTATTCTTAAATAAAGCTAAAATTAAAATGATTACATAAAAGTTATATTGCAATCTGCTATCAAAGAAAGAATCAAAAGTAGAAAAGAGTAAGTATAAAAAATAACGAAGATGGAAATGGGGAAAAAAAAAAACACAACAGGGTTTATTTTAAGATAACCACAAAGGTGTGATCACTCACCTAGAGCCAGACATCCTGGAATGTGAAGTCAAGTGGGCCTTAGAAAGCATCTCTATGAACAAAGCTAGTGGAGGTGATGGAATTCTGAGCTGTTTCAAGTCTTAAAAGATGATGCTGTAAAAGTACTGCACTCAATATGCCAGCAAATTTGGAAAACTCAGCAGTGACCACAGGACTGGAAAAGGTCAATTTTCATTCCAGTCCCAAAGAAAGGCAATGCCAAAAAATGCTCAGACTACTGCACAATTGCACTCATCTCACATGCTAGTAAAGTAATGCTCAAAATTCTCCAAGCCAGGCTTCAGCAATACATGAACCGTGAACTCCCTGATGTTGAAGTTGGTTTTAGAAAAGGCAGAGGAACCAGAGATCAAATTGCCAATATCTGCTGGATCATGGAAAAAGAAAGAGAGTTCCAGAAAAACATCTATTTCTGCTTTATTGACTATGCCAAAGCCTTTGACTGTGTGGATCACAATAAACTGTGGAAAATTCTGAAAGAGATGGGAATATGAAACCAACTGGCCTGCCTCTTGAGAAACCTATACACAAGTCAGGAAGCAACACTTAGAGCTGGACATGGAACAACAGATTGGTTCCAAATAGGAAGAGGAGTATGTCAAGGCTGTATTTTGCCACCCTGCTTATTTAACTTATATGCAGAGTACATCATGAGAAACTCTGGGCTGGAAGAAGCACAAGCTGGAATCAAGAATGCCAGGAGAAATATCAATAACCTCAGATATGTAGATGACACCACTCTTATGGCAGAAAGTGAAGAGGAACTGAAAAGCCTCTTGATGAAAGTGAAAGAGGAGAGTGAAAAAGTTGGCTTAAAGCTCAACATTCAGAAAACTAAAGTCATGGCATCTAGTCCCATCACTTCATTGGAAATAGATGGGGAAAGAGTGGAAACAGTGTCAGACTTTATTCTTGGACACTCCAAAATCACTGCAGATGGTGACTGCAGCCACGAAATTAAAAGACGCTTACTGCTTGGAAGGAAAGTTATGACCAACCTAGATAGCATATTCAAAAGAAGGGACATTACTTTGCCAACAAAGGTCCATCTAGTCAAGGCTATGGTTTTTCCAGTGGTCATGTATGGATGTGAGAGTTGGACTGTGAAGAAAGCTGAGCACTGAAGAATTGATGCTTTTGAACTGTGATGTTGGAGAAGACTTTTGAGAGTCCCTTGGACTGCAAGGAGATCCAATCAGTCCCTTCTAAAGGAGATCAGTCCTGGGTGTTCTTTGGAAGGAATGATGCTAAAGCTGGAACTCCAGTACTTTTGCCACCTCATGCGAAGTGTTGACTCATTGGCAAAGACTGATGCTGGGAGGGATTGGGGACAGGGAGAACAGGGAACGACAGAGGATGAGATGGCTGGATGGCATCACTGATTTAATGGACATGAGTTTGGGTAAACTCAAAGAGTTGGTGATGGACAAGGAGGCCTGGCATGCTGCGAATCATGGGGTAGCATAGAGTCAGACATGACTGAGCGACTGAACTGTACCAAGAATTTCCAGGCTACATAGCTACTTATGAGGACAGGGAATATATTCACATATAAAGTGTGTCTGCATAATACCTTAAACAAAAAAGCTTTTAATTTTTAAAAAATGTTTTAAAAACTACATTATGGTTACACTGAAAAGACTGGTGGTTGCCAGAGGCAGGGGGTAGCGGGTAGGCAAAACTGAGCAAAGAGTGTCAAAATGCACATATGTCTAGTTGTAAATAAATGCCATGGAGATATAATGAACAGCATAGCAATTATAGTTAATAATTTTATACTGTTTATTTGAAAAGTGATGAGAACCTAGATCTTAACAGTTCTTATCTCAAGAAAATTTTTGTAGCTATGTATGGTGATGCATATTAAATAGTCTTATGTCATTTCATAACACACACAAATATCAACTCATTACATTATACATCTGAAACTAATATGAAGTTACATGTCATTTATACCTCAATTTTTAAAAGTTTTCCTATAAACACTTTGTCACATGAAAAGTATATTTACTTGAAGTACAC
>SJYC01082949.1:0-11229 GCA_006408675.1 Madoqua kirkii
TAAGCATCTGAATGCAGAGTTCCAAAGAATAGCAAGAGAGATAAGAAAGCCTTCCTCAGGGACCAGTGTAAAGAAATAGAGGAAAACAATAGAATGGGGAAGACTAGAGATCTCTGCAAGAAAATTTGAGGTACCAAAGGAACATTTCATTGAAAGATGGGCTCAATAAAGGACAGAAATTACATACACCTAATAGACACAGAAGATATTAAGAAGAGCTGGCAAGAATACACAGAAAAACTGTACAAAAATAAAAGGGCTTCACAGCCCAGATAATCACGATGGTGTGATCATTCATCTAGAGCCAGACATTCTGGAATGTGAAGTTAAGTGGGCTTTAGAAAGCATCACTATGAACAAAGCTAGTGGAGGTGATGGAATTCCAGTGGAGCTATTTCAAATCCTGAAAGATGATGCTGTGAAAATGCTACACTCAATATGCTAACAATTTTTGAAAACTCACCAGTGGCCACAGGACTGGAAAAGGTCAGTTTTCATTCCAATCCCAAAGAAAAGCAATGCCAAACAATACTCAGAGCACACAGTTGAACTCATCTCACACGCTAGTAAAGAAATGCTCAAAATTCTCCAAGCCAGGCTTCAGCAATACGTGAACAGTGAACTTCCTGATGTTCAAGCTGGTTTTAGAAAAGGCAGAGGAACCAGAGATCAAATTGCCAACATCTACTGGATCATCAAAAAAGCAAGAGAGTTCCAGAAAAACATCTATTTCTGCTTTATTGACTATGCCAAAGCCTTTGACTGTGTGGATCAGAATAAACTGTGGAAAATTCTGAAAGAGATGGGAATACCAGACCACTTGACCTACCTCTTGAGAAACCTAATGCATGTCAGAAAGCAACAGTTAGAAATGGACATAGAAAAACAGACTGGTTCCAAATGGGAAAAAGAGAAGGTTGTATATTGTCACCCTGCTTATTTAACTTATATGCAGTATGCATCATGAGAAATGCTATGCTGGAAGAAACACAAGCTGGAATCAAGATTGCTGGGAAAATATCAATAAGCTCAGATATGCAGATGGCACCACCCTTAGGGCAGAAAGTGAAGAGAAACTAAAAAGCCTCTTGATGAAAGTGAAAGTGGAGAGTGAAAAAGTTTTCTTAAAGCTCAACATTCAGAAAATGAAGATCATCACATCTGGTCCCATCACTTCATGGGAAATAGATGGGGAAACAGTTTAAGCATTGTCAGACTTTTTTTTTTTTTTTTTTGGACTCCAGAATCACTGTGCATAGTGATTGCAGTCATGAAGTTAAAAGACACTTACTCCTTGGAAGGAAAGTTATGACCAACCTAGATAGCATGTTGAAAAGCAGAGATATTATTTTGCCAACAAAGGTTTGTCTAGTCAAGGCTATGGTTTTTCCAGTCATCATATCTGAATGTGAGAGTTGGACTGTGAACAAAGCTGAGAGCCAAAGAATGATGCTTTTGAATTATGGTGTTGGAGAAGACTCTTGAAAGTCCCTTGGACTGCAAGGAGATCCAACCAGTCCATTCTAAGAGAGATCAGTCCTGGGTGTTCATTGGAAGGACTGATGCTGAAGCTGAATCTCCAATACTTTGGCCACCTCTTGTGAACAGTTGACTCACTGGAAAGTCCCTGATGCTGGGAGGGGTTGGGTGTAGAAGGAGAAGTGAACGAAAGCAGATGAGATGGCTGGATGGCATCACCGACTCAACGGACGTGAGTTTGGGTAAACTCTGGGAGTTGGTGATGGACAGGGAGGCCTGGTGTGCTGTGGTTCGTGGGATTGCAAAGAGACAGGCTTAACTGAGCAACTGAACTGAACTCAATTGAAACTATCATGGATATAGTGAAGATAATGGCAACTTCCTTCAAAATATCCCATATATGTACTGCTACACTCAGTGACCCCAACCCTGCAGCAGACCACCACCACCCCATGCCTCTGCTGGAGATCCCTGGACATCTACGGGCAGTCTGTGTCAGTCTCTTGGGGTTAGTGCTCCTTTATCCTGGGTGTTGGTACATACAAAGTTCTGTCTGTGCCCTCCATGAGTCTATTTCCCAGTCCTATTTAAGTTCTGGCAGCTCTATGATGAGGTTAATGGTGACCTCCTCTAAGAGGGCCTATGCCATACCCAGATTTACTGCATCCAGAACCTCTGCCCCTGCTGCAATCCACTGCTGACCCAAACCTCCACAGGAAATGCTCAAACACAGTTCTGTCTCAGTCTCTGTGGGGTCCCTGGGTCCTGGTGTGCACAAGGTTTGTTTGAGCCCTCTGAGTGTCTCTGGCAGGAATGGGGTTGAATTCTAAATACAAATTTTTCCCTCCTACCTTCTTGCTCAGCCTTTTCCTTTGCCCTTGGATGTAGGGTATATACTCCCGGCAGTTGCAGTGTCACACAGCAGCTGCTACAGCACGTTCAGATCTTTAAGTCTTTAGATAGTTGAATGCTTTTAGGAGCAAATTTTATGATCTCAATCCTTGCATCTCCTCATATCTAGAGAAGCACTAAATCTCTTCATGGTGACATCAGATCCTCATGTCTAACAAAAACCTTTTGTAAAGTAGTGCTCCATGGTATTGGAACTTCTCCTTCATCAAAACCTTATATATTGATTTTCACCCACTGCCACTTTGGAGAAGTCTCTCAGCAGTCTTTCACCCACTGCTATCTGAGATGCTGCCTTTCAGGCTGCAGTCCTCATTTTGCCCCAGATAAAACTTAACTCACAACTCTCAAGTTGTACAACTGCTTTTAGATGACAATAAAATGTTCCAGGTGCAAACCTTATATATTGATTTTCACCCACTGCCACTTTGGAGAAGTCTCTCAGCAGTCTTTCACCCACTGCTATCTGAGATGCTGCCTTTCAGGCTGCAGTCCTCATTTTGCCCCAGATAAAACTTAACTCACAACTCTCAAGTTGTACAACTGCTTTTAGATGACAATAAAATGTTCCAGGTGCCTGAGGAGGAGAAAGGGGTCTAGGGCTCTCAAGGAGGAGACAGGTGTCTGGAATTCTCAGTTCAGTTCAGTTCAGTCACTCAGTCGTGTGCGACTCTTTGCGACCCCATGAATCACAGCACACCAGGCATCCCTGTACATTACCATCTCTCAGAGTTCACTCAGAGTAAGGAGGAGGGTAAGACATTTTTTTTTTCCCTCTACATTCCTTAGTCTTAGTCATGTAAAATGGTTTTTTTCCTTCTTCTTCTTCTTTAAACCCAAACTGATGATTACTAAACAAAAGAACTCAGCTTAAACTCATTGTATAAGGATCATATAACAACAATGTATCTTGCTTGAGGACAGTTTCTCCTTCTTGAAAATCTCTTACTTATCCTGTTCCTCTGAAAAGGCAGAGGAACCAGAGATCAAATTGCCAACATCCTCTGAATCATCAAAAAAGAGTTCCAGAAAAACATCTATTTCTGCTTTATTGACTATGCCAAAGCCTTTGACTGTGTAGATCACAATAAACTGTGCAAAATTCTGAAAGAGACGGGAATACAAGACCACGTGATCTGTCTGTTGAGAAACCTGTATGAAGGTCAGGAAGCAACAGTTAGAACTGGACATGGAACAACAGACTGGTTCCAAATAGGAAAAGGAGTACATCAAGGCTGTATATTGTCACCCTGCTTATTTAACATATATGCAGAGAACATCGTGAGAAATGCTGAACTGGATGAAGCACAAGCTGCAATCAAGATTGCCAGCAGAAATATCAATAACCTCATATATGCAGACACCACCACACTTATGGCAGAAGGTGAAGAACTAAAGAGCTTCTTGATGAACGTGAAAGAGAAGCGTGAAAAAGTTGGGTTAAAGCTCAACATTTAAAAAACAAAGATCATGGCATCCCATCCCTTTCAGTTCAGTTCAGTTCAGTTCAGTCGCTCAGTCGTGTCCGACTCTTTGCGACCCCATGAATAGCAGCACGCCAGGCCTCCCTGTCCATCACCAACACCTGGAGTTCACTCAGACTCACGTCCATCGAGTCAGTGATGCCATCCAGCCATCTCATCCTCTGTCATCCCCTTCTCCTCCTGCCCCCAATCCCTCCCAGCATCAGAATCTTCTCCAGTGAGTCAACTCTTCGCATGAGATGGCAAAGTACTGAACTTTCAGCTTTAGCATCATTCCTTCCAAGGAAATCCCAGGGTTGATCTTCTTCAAAATGGACTGGTTGGATGTCCTTGTAGTCCAAGGGACTCTCAAGAGTCTTCTCCAAACCACTGTTCAAAAACATCAACAGTGGAAACAGTGACAGACTTTATTTGGGGAGGGGCCTCCAAAATCACTGCAGATGGTGATTTCAGCCATAAAATTAAAAAAATCCTTACTCCTTGGAAGGAAAGTTATGACCAACCTAGACAGCATATTGAAAAGCAGAGATGTTACTATGTCAATGAAGGTCTGTCTAGTCAAGGCTTGGTTTTTCCAGTGGTCATGTATGGATATGAGATATGAACTATAAAGAAAGCTGAGCACCAAAGAATTGATGCTTTTGAACTGTGATGTTGGAGAAGACTCTTGAGAGTCCCTTGGACAGCAAGGAGATCCAAGCAGTCCATCCTAAAGGAGATCAGTCCTGGGTCTTCATTGGAAGGAATGATGCTGAAGCTGAAATTCCAATTCTTTTGCCATCTGATGTGAAACACTGACTCATTTGAAAAGAACTTGATGCTGGGAAAGAATGAAGGTAAGAGGAGAAGAGGAGGACAGAGGATGAGATGGTTGTATGGCATCACTGATCAATAGGCATGAGTTGGGGTAAGGTCCAGGAGTTGGTGATGGACAAGGAAGCCTGGCTTTCTGAAGTCCATGGAGTCACAAAGAGTCATACAGGACTGAGTGACTGAACTGAACTGAACTGAAGTGTACTATCCTGTTATCTTAAAATATATATTATGGTAGTGGGTCTGGTAAGATATTTCTACTGTTAGTTCTAATCCTGTCACCTTAAAATGTAAATTGAGGGAGTGAGTCTAGTAAGATTTGACAACCTTGAGACATTCTTTTGATTTATTGTAATAACCTGTTTATAAAGTGTGTAGCTCCTTTGCTAAGACTAGCAAGGAGGCACTCTCCATCCCCTTTCTGATTTCTATGTCAGAAGCATTTTCTGTCCCTTTTCATACTTTAATAAAACTCTGCTACAGAAAAGCTCTTGAGTGATCAAGCCTGTTCCCTGGTCCTGAAGCTAAATCTTCTTCTTTGGAGATCATGAATCCAACACTGTTCACTGTAAGCTATGAGAGGTAGAGCAATGCTCTTTGAGCAGTAACTCTGCAAATGGGGATAGCTTTGTGTACCCTCTCCACACATTCATATGTTGAAACTTTGATCCACAATGAGAAGGTATGGCCTTTGAGAGATAATTAGATTTAGGTGAAGTAATAATGGTAGAGCCCCTAAGATGGAATTAGTGTGCTTACAGGAAGAGAGAGACAAAAGCTCCCTCTGCTCTCTGCCACATGAGGAAGCAGCACAAAGACAGCCACCTGCAAACCAGGAATTCTTACCAGAACCTGACCATGCTGGTTCCTTGATCTTGGATTTACCACCTCCAGACCTACGAGAAATCAATTTCTGATGTTTAAGCCACTTAGTCTCTGATATTTGTTACAGTAGCCTGAACTTGCAGGATAGAACACTTTCCTAAAAGAAGAGATGGATTTCCAGAAGAATCTCAGATGGCCTCACACAACTGTTTTCTACTATTCTTATCAGTCTTTACTTGACTGACATGACCTGGCATTCTCTGTAGATAATCTGCAAGGTCTCAATATTATTTATAAACTCTCACTCTCAATAGAGGTCTTTACTTTGTAATCTCAAAGGTGAATGCTACTAATGAGAGCTTTATCAACATAACCATTGCTTTATTTGTCCAGCCTCATGTATTTCATCATCATTTATATTCATATTTATTGTATCATCTGATACTAACCAGTGATTAGTGAATGACTAATTATTGATTCCCAAATCTTCATATATATCCCAGGTCCCTCACCTAAGCTTTGTTTTCAATCCCTGCTTGGCCTTTTTGCCTGTTTCTCTCATTGAAATTTTTAAATCTATTTTTTCAAAGTCAAACTCATTTTCTTTCTTCTAAACTCTTTCTTGAATTTTTGTTTCTGTTACTGACATTATCCTCATCAAAATTGGAGCCATAGAGTTATCTTTGTCCCTCCCATCTCCACTCCCCCCCCCTTTTTTTTTTTCATTTCTAGCCAGTTGTTAAAATTCAATACAATTTGTTTCTTAATTGCATATGGCTGTGTTTTAATTCTCTTTGTCTCTCATTGAATCACTGTAATAGATTTGTTGCTTTCCATGCTATCTCTCTGTAATTTTGCCCAGTAAATATTTCAAAACTGAGATTATGATTATAATTTTAGCATCTCAAAATTCTTCAGTGCTCCCCCAATGCACTGAGAGCTAAGTAATAATCCTTCAGTTGAATAATAATGTTTTATAATTAACTAAGCACTTTGCATCCATTATCATATATTTTATCACAGAAGTAGACTTATAAAATATTCCAGCCTTTATAATGAATGAGGAAACTGAAATGCCCAGATGTAGAATTTTTGGATAGGCTTATATGGTTAGTTACAGAGATTTACACCATAACAAGTGTACTCAAATCCACTCTTCTTTGAGACAGAGGAACTTTTCTCATTTAGCCATTCAGTGTCTTCCATTGGGAGGGCCTGATGTACCTCTTTGATCTTATGTGTTATCATCACTGCCCCTTAACTTATGACTTAACATCTCTCAAATTTGAATCACGGTAATGTTATTTATTTGTGAAATTGGCTCCATCTCTGCCTTTTGTTATGCTATATATTCCTCTAATTCTTCATGAAATGTACTGATATTGATTCTGTATGATCTCTCTCTTGTACTTTTTATTCTTGTTTTGTGTGTGTGTACTTTTATCATTTTCCCAAAAGCTTTTGAAATTATACATATTCCCAAGTGCTTAGTACAAACAGGACCTTTCGTTTCTGAACCAATCAAGACACAAATGTTAATTTAACATATCTTATTCCTATCTATACAATGTTTAAAAGATCATGAGAATTCTGATGCTAGTTTGACCCCAGGATTCTATCTTTAGTGGAAGAAAGAACAAATACGTATTAAAGCAAATTTATTCTGACACTTATTAAAACAGTAAGAAAAATTTTATCAGGACTGTTGTAGTAGGTGTCAAGATTACTGCAATGGCAGAGAGAGAGACTGCAGACAGCTGTGGACTTATAGTCAACCAGAAGAATGAAGGAGGTCAGTGGATAGAAAATTATTAACAGAAGACATCAAGGTAGAGTCTTGCTACACTGACCTAACAGGATTCTTACTGAAGGTAGACTAGGGTTATCAGAGATCAAGGTTTGTGAATCCTCACTAAACTTAGCAGGATTCCTGTTACAACTATACTAGGTAGACCAAAAGCAGGACGCAAGGATGAAACTGAGTGAAAAGAAGACTTAGAGGAATGTGTCTAAAATTTGGTCAAAGAGAGTCTTTGTCCCATGGTAGAGATAGGATAGGAGAGAAACAATGGTTTTCTTTCCCCAAACATGTCCATTTCCTTCAGTTTGCTGAGGGAAAAATTATGGATAAATGATTAATGATTTTTTTTCTGAATTTCTTTCAGTCTATCTGTAGATTTATCTCACCCTTCTCTTAGGAGGTGTTACCTGTCTTGTGAGGCAATGTAAGCATGGGTATGAGTCCTGTGTATGGTGTTCATACTTTTCCTGATAGTAACTGCACACTTTCTCCCAAAGTTTGCATTTCACAATGGAAAAATCCTCTCGTAACATCTTAGCCCTTTTTTTTTACCATTTAACATATTGCTTATTTTAATATCTATTTTATAAATTCTCAAATATCCAGAAGCAAAGAGACCAATGTTCATGATACTTATGAACCATCAAGATTTTTTAAATGTTAAAATTTTGTCAGATTCATTTTTTAGGGAGTCAAATAGTACAGAATCAGTTTACATGTCTGTACTCTTCTGAAACCTATTCCTCACATTCATTCCCAGAAATAATCACTCTGTTAAATTTGTTTCCCATGGAGTATAGCTAGACACTCTTGGAAAGTTAACAGCATGCAGTTTCTCTTGGTCAGGTGATCATCTCTCTAGATCAGACTTGTACATACTTAACTCTACAAAACTTCTCCATGGTCTTCCAGAAACATAAATGAGCCTTTTGAAATCATGGACATGTAACAGTGCTTGCTTTTCATGTGTCACACAATTCCACCTCTGGCTTCACATTGTAATTAACCAATCATCTCCAGAGTATGCATATCTTAAAGAAAAGAAATGTTATTTTAGTTCAGCCTATCTGACAGCAGAAAGCTTACTTCTCAATTATAATCAAGTGTAGGTCACATGCCGGGAGAATGACAGGAGAACAAAAGCTGAGTACATTAGACTGTCAGCAGATTTATCTTTTTCAAGCTAAATTAACTTCAGCAACAATCATTTAAAATATCAGAAATTTCTTTTTAGAATGTGATTTCAGCAATCGTTCTGACCCCCATGAAGAGTTATAAAGATAGTAATAATCATTCATATTAAAAAAACACACATTTTAAGTTAAAACAAAAGAAGATAATATGTTCTAATTTTTATTGATAGAAAAGATGAAACATGGAAGTAAAAATAATATTTTCAATCTTTAGAAATAAACAAATGAAAGGTACTCATTTATTATTCTTTATTCCCTCTACATTCTTTCCAATAAGAGTGACCAGTGGAAATGAGAAATATCATGGGAAGACAATTATTTCTATCTAGGCACAGATGCCTAAACTAGACAGCTAATCTCAACCACAGCAGCTGTTCAGGGAACCGTGATAATATGGGAGGTAAAACAAACCAGAAAAAGAAAAATAAGAGACCAGAAAAGAGAGTCTGTACATGCTAAGCACTTCATTACTATTTAATAATGGTTATTAACAAATAGTAAGCTTATTTTTCACACAGAGCCTTGAAAAGCCCATTCAGAGTTACCTCACTTCTTTATCAGCAAAAACGAATGCAGACTTCCCCAGCAGTCTAGTGTTTGGGCCTCCATGCTTCCACACAGCGGACATGGGTTCAACCCTTGATTGGAGAACTAAGAGCCCACATATTGCCTGGTGTAGCCAAAATCAAAACAAAACAAAAACAAATATAATGTGTAAAATGCAAATTTGGCACTGAGGGATCTATGTCTAATTCTGGTTTTTGTAACCTATTTAGTTTTACAAGCAAATTTTTTCTAATACAACTTTTATTTTCATAAAAACGTATCTACTGTAGAGGAAAAACTTCAATTTTTAAATTGTCAGGATATCCCTATACCATATTAATGAATTGACAAAGAAAACACATTTCCACTGTGCCTACAAATTTGCATGTCAACCTCTCTATTGACTTTATCTAGGTGATGTGTAGAGCATCCCACTGAGGTAAAGCCACCAGGTGCTACCTAGGTAAGTTTCTGTGGTGACAAAGCAGTAGCTGATCTGGACACTTTTCATGTCTTAATCCCTAAGCTAGATGCTAAGGACATAAGAATGAATAAGAAAGTTATGCCACTTGAAGGTTAGAAGAGAAGAAATGTATTTTAAATGATCAATGACATTCAAGGCCAAGGGATTTAACAGAGGAAAATGCAATAAAAACAGAATCCTGATGATATCAGGGAAGCTTCAAGTACATTTCAAGTATATGTAATAGATTTGTGGACCTTGAGTAAAGAAAGATTTTCAAATGTTAAGAGATTAATAAAGTTGAATAATCTATATATTAAAAATATTAAACAATGTTACTTAAGAGAAGTATACTTTTGATTACATAAACTTTTGGAAATCTTCTCAACAACTTTATCAGAGTGACAAACCTCAGATCATTGCATTACAACCACCCACCTGAATTCTGAAACTTGGATCCTTCATTTTATTTATCCAAGATTCCACAAATCTGTACCTCTATTTTCTCTATTCTTAGTAATAACTTTCAGTCTATAAGTTACAAGCCCAAAGTGAACTAATGTTAATAATTGACGTCATTTTTGTATGTTTACTTTTCAAAATGGTAAAATACATTCTTACTGTATTCACTGTTCATAAAGTTTTGAAAGTCTTTTTTACATAAATTCCTTGGCAACAGTAAATATGAACATAGGAGATGTTTAACAGACCATCAAATGTAGGACTGAGGCTAAGTGGTTTTTATAAGGTGATGTGAGAATAAGAAAATAGAGTATTAAAAAAGAGAAATTCTTTATTTTTTTATCTTAAATATCTGTGTCTCTTCATAGTTCCTTAGGTCTATACTTTTATTCTAAAGTTACTTGCCAGTCATCATTTATGTAAGTTTGTAGTATTAAGTTGAAATGCAATATTATATATTTGCATTTAAGTAATATTGCACAGTCATTTATTTTAATTTTTATCTTTGATCTATTGTTTGTCAATTTAATAGGCAGTAAGAAAGATAAATTTAAAGGACTAAATAGAGGAAAAAGGAAAACACCAAAAATATTGAAATCAGAGAAGCAAGAACATGGGTCTACCATAGGGGCAAAGAAGAGGGCAGAGGAGGGTTATTTATCAATAACAAATAGAAAGAAAATTGTAAAAAAGATTACAATTTGCAAAATTGTGGCTACTTAAAAATATGTGTAAGCTTTAAATCATTATATTTCTAAGGATGTATTCTGACAATTCAGCTTCCCTGGTGGCTTAGTGGTAAAGAACCTGCCTGCCAAAGTAGGTGACACAAGTTTGATCCCTGGGTCAGGAAAATCCTCTGCAGAAGGAAATGGCAACCCACTCCAGTATTCTTGCCTGAGAAATCCCATGGACAGAGAAGCTTGGTGGTCTAAAGTCCACAGGGTTGCAAAAGAGTTGGACATGACTTAGAGACTAAACAACAGCAACAATAAAATTCTGATGAATAAGGATGTATATCTGAAATAGTGGGACGCATCTATAAATATATATGAAAAGAATCTTCAAAGTAAAATGCTTTTATTACTGAAATAGTAACACAATCTGAATATCCATTTATAAATTACAGCTTGTAAAGTGTGTAAATTTTATAAAAGGGCAAAGACAATATTTTAAAAAGAATTTTATCCTATTAACATGGAAGAATATTCACAATACCTTTCTTAAGAAAAAAAACAGATTATAAAACTATGG
>SJYC01082955.1:0-14366 GCA_006408675.1 Madoqua kirkii
AAATCCTGAAAGATGATGCTATGAAACTGCTGCACTCAATATGCCAGCAAATTTGGAAAACTCAGCAGTGGCCACAGGACTGGAAAACGTCATTTTTCTTTCCAATCCCAAAGAAAGGCAATGCCAAACAACACTCAAAGTGAAGTGAAGTGAAGCCGCTCAGTCGTGTCCGACTCTTTGTGATCCCATAGACTGTAGCCTACCAGGCTTCTCTTTCCATGGGATTCTCTAGGCAAGAATACTGGAGTGGGTTATCATTTCCTTCTCCAGGGGATCTTCCCGACCCAGAAATCGAACCCAGGTCTCCCGCATCAGAGGTAGACGCTTTAACCTCTGAGCCACCAGGGAAGCCCAAAAGTACCACACAATTGCACTCATCTCACAACACTAGTAAAGTAATGCTCAATTCTCCAAGCCAGGCTTCAGCAATACGTGAACCGTGAACTTCCTAATGTTCATACTGGTTTTATAAAAGGCAGAGGAACCAGAGATCAAATTGCCAACATCTGCTGGATCATGGAAAAAACAAGAGAGTTCCAGAAAAACATCTAATATAAAATATCTTATTGAAAATGAGCAGAACACCTAAAGATACTTTTCTCCAAACAAGACATACAGATGGCTAAAAAGCACATGAAAAGATGCTCAGTATCACAAATTATCAGAGAAATGCAAGTCAAAACTACAGTGAGGTATTACCTCACACCAGTCAGAATGATGATCATTAAAAAGTCTATTCCCCCCAAAAAAATGCTGGAGAGGATATGGAGAGAAAAAACCCTTCTGACACTGTTGATGATAATATAAATTGGTACAGCCACTAGGGTCAACAGCATGGAGGTTCCTTAAAAAACTAAAAGCATTATTACTGTATGATCCTGTAATCCCACACTTGGGCATATATCTGGAGAAAACTCTAATTTGAAAAGATACATGTACACCAATTTTTGTCTGGTTGTACACCAATTTTTGTCTGGTTGTCAGATGGTAAAGAATCTGCCTGCAATGCCGGAAACCAGGGCTTGATCCCTGGGTCGGGAAGATTCCCTGGAGAGGGGAATGGCAACCAACTCCAGTATTCTTGCCTGGAAAACCCCATGGACAGAGGAACCTGGAGAATATAGTCTACAGGATCTCAAAGAGTCAAATACTACTTGGGCAACTAACTCTTCCAATTCCGAACGTTCATAGCACCACTATTTACAGTAGACAAGACATGGAAGCAACCTAATTGTCCATAATCAGATGAATGGATAAATAAAATGTGACCTATATATATATGCATAAAAAAGAATGAGAGAATGCCATTTGCACCAACACAGGTGGACTTAGGGACTGTCATATTAAGCGAAGTGAATCAAAGACAAATATCACATGGTATCAATTATATCTGAAATCTAAAAAATGATACAAATGAATTTATTTACAAAACAGAAATAGACTTACAGACATAGAAAATAAGCTTATGGTTACCAAAAAGGATAGCAGGAGTGAGGAGAGAGAGATAAATCAGAGTTTTGGATTAGAGTATAGACACCATTATATATAAAATAGGCTTCCCAGGTGATGCTAGTGGTAATGAACCCACCTGCCAATGCAGAAGATGAAGCTTCCATTCTGGGTCAGGAAGATCCCCCAGGAGGAGGAAATGGCAAACCAAGTATTCTTGTCTGTAGGATCCCATGGACAGAGGAGCCTGGCAGGCTACAGTCCATTGGGTCACAAAGAGACAAGACTGAAACGACTTAGCACACACACATGCATATATAAAATATGTAAACAAGGACCTGCTGTAACCATATAGGCAATTATACTCAATATCTTATAATAACTTATAATGGAAAAGAATATGAAAAAAGAATATATATGTATGTGTATGTGTGTGTGTGTGCGTGTGTGTGTGTGTAACTGAATCACTTTGCTACTCTTGAAACTAACATATCACAAGTTAACTATATTTCAATTTAAAAAAATCTTACTCTTGAAAAGAATGTATATTCTCAAAGAAACCATGTTTCAGTTCTGAATTCCCATGTAACAAATGAATCCAAAATCTAGTGACTTAAAGTGGCAATGATTTACTATTTTTGCCTCCTATAACTTTTTTCAGTTGGCTGACTCAGCTTTCTTTCTTTTCCAGGGGGTGTTGGCTAAAAATACAAAGCATTTCTTTTGGTTACCTTATGCAGAATGTGGCTGGGATAGCATATTCAAAATGGCTTCATTTATACTCATGGTACCTCTTATGTGGTAACTGGAATGCCTGTGTAGACTGCTTTGGGCCTTTTCTCTCTTGTCACAGTAATCTTGCCCATAGCTTCTTCACTTTGTGGCTGGATCCCAAGAGAATGAAAATGAAAGGTACTATTCCTGGTAAAGAACAGCCATGCACCAGAACTTACACAAGATGACTTTTGCCTCTTTCTCCTGATCAAAACAAGTCATAGGACTAGCAAGGATTCAAGAGAGGGAAAAGAGCATCCAAATTTTGATGAGAGATCAAAGGGATTGTTGGTGGCCATCTGTCAACTGGATAATTTGCCTCTAAGTCACTTATAATAATATTTTTCTCCTATCCCCATTATACTTTCTTTTATATGTTTTATTTTACTGTAATGCTTAAAATAAAAATATAGTCTTTGTAGTTAAGAATTACTATAAAGAAGACTGGAAGATACAGCATAGATATAAATACGTATTGAATGCATAAGTGCTCAGTTCCTAAGCTGTGTTTCACTCTGAGACTCCATGAACTATAGACCACCAAGCTCCTCTGTCAACGGATTTCCCAGGCAAAAAACTCTAGAGTGTATTGCCATTTCCTTCTGTAGGGGATCTTCCGCACCCTGGGATGAACCCATGTCTCCTGCATTGACAGCAGTTTCTTTAATGTTGAGTCATCAGGGAATATGTATTATTCTATACCAATTCAAGATAAGTCAGATATTTTGTTAGTTATTATTACTACTGGAAATAACTACATGATTAATAGAGACAAAAGTGATAGTTTACTATGACTGAATATTTTTATGCTATATAATCTTTTCTACATCTCTTCTTCTAGACATTTGCCTTGACTTTGGGATAGAAGAACAATGGGACATTGTTTTATACTTCTATTTTTCAATGAAAATAGAATTTTTCATTCTAATATAAAAATTACTTCTTCCACTTTCCAATAAAAATACCGAATATGGAGATGATTAAAGAAGACTGTTCTATTACCCGAGAGAATACTTAAAACCATAAACTTGTAAGAGATCAGAAATGTCAAATATATTTGCATATACACAGATTATATTAGTAAATTACAATTACTTCTTCCATTTGCTTCTTTAAAACTACATCTATTTTAGGGATTATTAAGGACTTGCTTTATAGAACTGAAGCAAATGATTTGTTTTGTGTTTTAGGGAAGTTCCTTGTTATATGTGTGTGTATATATATAAAACAAAATATTACTCAGCCTTATAAAAAGAAGAAAATCCTGTCCTTTGTGACAACATATGTAAATCTGGAGAACATTATGCTAAGTGAAATAAGCCAGACAAAGACAAATAACATATGGTATTGCACTTATATTTGGAATCTTAAAAAAAAAAATTGAGCTCAGAAACATAGTAGAAAATTGGGGTTGCTAGAGCTTGGGGGTTGGGAATAGGGAGAAGTTGGTAAACGTGTGCAAACTTTCAGTTATAAGATGAAAAAGGTCTGAAGATTTAATATATAACACAGTGACTGTGGTTGATAACACTATATTGCATAATTAAAATTTACTAAGAAATAAGAACTTAAATGTTCACATCAAAAGAAAAAAAAAGGGGGGAAATAGAAGCAAAAAAAGGTAAACGTGTGAGATGATAGATGTCTGTGTATGTGTGTGTGCTTAGTCTCTCAGTCATGTTTAAGGACTCTTTTCAACCTTTTGGACTATAGGCCACCAGGCTCCTTTGTGCATAGGATTTCCCAGGCAAAAATACTGAAGTAGGTTGCCATTTCCTCCTCCAGGGGATCTTATTGTAGTCTTTAAATATCTTACAACTGTATTTGTCAAGTATATCTCAAAAGCTGGGACAAAAAGAAAATCTTCCTGAAGATCAGCATGAGATAAAAGATATCTTGTAAATTCAAATCTCTTTTTAAGGGCATAAGAAGCAACTTTTATATTTCTTAAAATTCATTTTCTCTAGTCTACTTAATCATCATTTTTTCATAGTGTTACTTATTTTAAAAAACAAGTATCTCCTTAAATCCAAATTACCAAAATTAATAATAATTAGAATAGGTAATCATACTACATTTTGATCAGTTACTCTAGTCAATCAACTTTAGTCTCTTCTACACACACACACATATGTGCACATACTTATGTACCTATTTATGTACACAAATAAATATATATGTGTGTATATATAAGCATACATAAAGAAAATTGCAAGACAATATATAAAGGAAAAGAAAGTTGAAAGACACTAGACTTAGAGAGTGATTGTCACTACATCTAGTCTGAAAGTACAACTGAGTTGGTAATTAAACAGCCACACTCCCACTGACAGGCTTGCAGCTATGTAGCTCATCCCAAGAATAAGACTGAATCTAGACTCACATTGAAAATCTCCACTAAATAGGTTTACCTCAAACAGATTCAATCTCTACAGCCAGAGAGTACAAATTATAAAATTTGGGATAAGAGGAGTCATGAAATACCCAATCTTTATCAAACAGTATGTGCAAGGATGAAAGATAAAAGGATATTATATATTTTAATGCATTATATATTTAATGCAAGTTGAGTCTTTACAAAAATCGATTTACTATATTAGGATGTATAGCAGCATACAATGATGGATACACATCTCATAATAATAATGTTTGATGATGTCTTTTAATAATATTCCAGCTGTATTTTTGGCTCAAGAAAAGTAAATCAAAGTCAATTCCTGCAATCATTTCTGAAATAAACTAAAATTCAAAATGACCAAGAATATTAAATTGTACTTAGGCTGCTACTATCAATAACACTATTATAATCTCACTGAATTCTACATAGTTCCCAATAATAGAAGCTATATTAGAGCTATTAAAACCTAGATTTGCATAGTGATTATCTGTCCATAGAGCCTAATTTCCTTTTATGAATGTTATTTTGCTCAGAATTCCTACTTTGGATGGAAACAGATGCAAAGGGACAGAATTTTATACTTCATCCAAGATCAAAGAAGACTATTATTTATGAAATGAGAGCCCTGAAACAAATATCTTTTAAACTCCTTGGCTAATCTTTTTCACTTCAAGTTCATCCTCACCACCTCCGTTTTGATTGAAGATTTCAGAAATTTTTCTGCATAGTTTGGGGCCACTTTTTGTACTTTCAAGAAAATAGGAAGCTACAAGCCGGAGGTCATAGTGGAAAGTCATTTTAGCCAAATGCCAGAAGATGTGATATCACTGCCTTCAGCCAATTGGTTGCTCACATGGTCTCCAAGTAATAATTTCGTCCCATGATTTGTGTTAGGTAGTTAGAATAGGGAAAAGGAGACTAGACTGGAGGTGGCAAGAACACAAGGAAGGAAAAAAGCCACAAAAATAGATCAAAGGAAGGTGTGAGGACCTCAGGTAAAACAAACAGCACTCCTGGCTAGTCCAATTTACATAGGGCAGGCCCAGGGGGAGAAGAAAAAAGCATATAAAAAGAGGGGCCAATATTGGGCTGGGGGAGAGGGCTCTCTTCTAGTCTTTGGGTTGGCATGTCCTCACACCGTGAGGATGTATTTTCCTTTACTTTCTAAATAAAACCGAGCTGTAACACTGGTCAGTCCGAGGGCTGTAACACTGGTTCATCTGTCACTTCAAATTTTTGTTGTGATGAGACAGAACCAAGGAAATTACAAAAGTACTACAGGAAATTCCTCTCAAATCTCTATGAGAAAAAAGACCACAAAACACAAAATCAGGGCTGCATGTTCCTCTATCACTTAAAATTCTTCCCTATTGACCTCATTGTTTACCTGCCTTTCCAGTTAGAGCCTATTCATTTTTTACCTAAATGGTCTGTCATATAGTAACAAATTTCTTCCTCAAAAGATTTGTTCTCTGGTAGTCAGCCTGACTTTGGTTCACAGTCTTCCTCTGACTTATGATGCTATAAAACAGGACTCATATTCTATGTGGGTAACTCAACACCACCTTGGCAACAAGCTCTTGAAACTTCCCAGGCATGACCACCTCTTTGGCCTCTTCTGTTTGGCCTTTCTTTGGGTCTTCTGGTGGCAGTCTTTAGCAATCTGTATTTTGTTTTGACATTATCAAGCAGTCAGCACCTTGACACTTTCCTTCTCACCATCATCTCCTGTAATATCATGTTTAGCATCATTTTCCTTACAGAACAGTTTGAGCTACTCAGAGCTCATATTCTCTACTATTCTGATTTAGATTTGACAATAATCCTGTTTTATTACCTAGAGTTATTATTCTGAAACATGACAAGCATTACCTAGTTTTTAATCTAGGTAACTAAATATCATGTTCCTTTGTTGTTATCGTTCATTGGCTAAGTTGTGTGCACCTATTTCTGACCTCATGGACTACAGCATGCCAGGCTCTTCTGTCTTCTACTATTTCCTGGAGTCTACTCAAATTCATACCCACTGAATTGGTGATGCTATCTAATAAACTCATCCTCTGCTGCCCTCCAGCAGCAGAATCTTTGACAATGAGTCAGCTCTTCGCATCAGGTAGCCAAAGTATTGGAGCTTCAGCTTCATCAACAGTTCTTCAAATGAAAAATCAGGGTTGATTTCCTTTAGGATTGACTAGTTTGCTCTCCTTGCAGACCAAAGGACTCTCAAGAGTCTTCTCCAGCACCACAATTCAAAAGTATCAATTCTTTGGAATTCAGCCTTCTTACCGAGAGTACTCTTCAGAAGCTTTTAAAATTCTTCATTGTGGATTTTTTTCTATCTTATACGAATTTATGCTAATAGAATAATACTCTCATGGAATTGTGGGATAAAATTAGAATTTCTCCAAAATCCATTTTCTTTACTTTATTTTCTTTCTTTATTAACAATGAAACATTTTCAAATAGGCTCATATCTTGAATTTGCAATTAGGTAAGACTAAATAACCAAAATCTGTTAGATGAAATATGAGCTGAAATAACATGAACAACTTCTGGATCTTGCTACTAAAGGGATGTGGCATGCATTTCACATCTTTCTTTTTTTTCATTTTTTACTGATTTTTTAAAAAACTTTTTTAAAAATTAATCTTTAGATTTTAGAACAGTTGGAGATATGGGGGAAATTATAAAAATGGTACTAAATCTATCATACAAATTCCACTATTATTAAAATTTTATATCATTATGGCACATTTATTCCAATTTATTAACCAATATTGACATATCATTATTAACTAGAGACTATACTTTGTTCACACATTTTCAGTTTTGATTATACAGTGGAAGTGACAAACAGACTCAAGGGATTAGATTTGATAGACAGAGTGCTTGAAGAACAATGGATAGAGGTTCCTAACATTGTACAGGATGTGGTGACCAAAATCATCCCCAAGAAAAAGAACTGCAAAATGGTTGTCTGAGGAGGTCTTACACATACTTGAGAAAAGAAGAGGAGAAAAAAGACAAAAGAGAAAAGGAAAGATATATCTATCTGAATGCACAGTTCCAAAGAATAACAAGGAGAGATAGGAAAGCCTGCTGAAGTGACCAATGCAAAGAAATAGAAATACAACAGAAAGAGAAAGACTAGAGATCTCTTTGAAAAAATTCAAGGGGACATCTCATGCAAAGAGAGGAACAACAAACGACAGAAACAGTATGGACCTGACAGAAGAAGATTTAACAAAAGGTGGCAAGAATACACAGAAGTACACAAAAAAGATTTTCATGACCCAGATAACCACATGGTGTGATCACTCACCTAGAGCCAGAAATTCTGGAGGGCAGTCATGTGGGCCTTAGGAAACATCACTACCAACAAAGTTAGTAAAGGTGATGAAATTTGAGTTGAGCTATTTCAAATCCTAAAAGATGATGCTGTGAAAGTACTCTACTCAATATGCCAATAATTGGAAAGTTGAGCAGTGGCCACAGGATTGGAAGACATCAGTTTTCATTTCAATCCCAAAGAAAGGTAACACAAAAGAATGTTCAAACTACTACACAACTGCACACATTTTACAGTCTAGGAAATCTATGCTCAAATTCTGCAAGCTAGGCTTCAACAGAATGTGACCCAAGAACTTCCAGATGTGCAAGCTGGATTCAGAAAAGGCAGAGGAGCCAGAGACAACGGGCAACATCAGTTGGATCACAGAAAAAGCAACAGAATTCCATAAAAATATCTACTTCTGCCTCATTGACTATGCTAAAGGCTTTGTGTGTATCACAATTGAAATAAGGACCTCATAATCTTGCCAACATCTGCTGGGTCATGGAAAAAGCAAGACAGTTCAAGAAAAACATCTATTTCTGTTTTATTGACTATGCCACAGCCTTTGACTGTGTGGATCACAATAAACTGTTGAAAATTCCAAAAGAGATGGGAATACCAGACCACCTGCCTGACCTGCTACTTGAGAAAACTATATGCAGGTCAGGAAGCAACAGTTGAAACTAGACATGGAAAAACAGACTGGTTTCAAATAGGAAAAGGAGTATGTCAAGGCTGTATATCATCACCTTTAGCTTTTTTAACTTCTATGCAGAGTACATTATGAGAAACACTGGGCTGGAGGAAGTACAAGCTGGAATCAAGATTGCCGGGAGAAATATCAATAACTTCAGATATGCAGATGACATCACCTTTATGGTAGAAAGTGAAGAAGAACTAAAGAGCCTGTTGATGAAAGTGAAAGAGGAGAGTGAAAAAGTTGGCTTAAAGCTCAACATTCAGAAAACAAAGGTCATGGCATCTTGCCCCATCACTTCATGGCAAATAGATGCGGAAACAGTGGAAACAGCGGCCATTTTGGCGGGCACCAAAATCAGTGCAGATGATGACTACAGCCATGAAATTAAAAGATGCTTACTCCTTGGAAGGAAAGTTATGACCAATCTAGACAGCATATTCAAAAGCAGAGACATTACTTTGCCAACAAAGGTTCATCTAGTCAAGGCTATGGTTTTTCCAGTAGTCATGTGTGAATGTGAGAGTTGGACTATAAAGAAAGTTGACTGTCAAAGAATTGATGCTTTTGAGCTCTGGTGTTGGAGAAGACTCTTGAGAGTCCCTTGAACTGCAAGGAGATCCAACTAGTCCATCCTAAAGGAAATCCGTCCTGAATATTCCTTAAAAGTACTAATGTTGAATCTGAAACTCCAATACTTTGGCCACTTGATGCAAAGAGCTGACACATTTGAAAAGACCCTGATGCTGGGAAAGATTGAAGGCGGGAAGAGAAGGGGACAACAGAGGATGAGATGTTTGGATGGCATCACTGACTCAGTGGGGATGAGTGAGTAAATTCTGGGAGTTGGTGATGGACAGGGAGGCCTGGCATGTTGCAGTCTATGGGGTCACAAAGAGTCAGACACAATTGAGCAACTGAACTGTACTGTACCTAGACAGCATATTTAAAAAGCAGAGACATTACTTGGCTGACGAAGGTCCATCTAATCATAGCTATGGTTTTTTTCCGTAAGTCATATATAGATGTGAGTGTTGGACCATAAAAAATCTGAGCATCGAAGAACTTATGCATTTGAACTGTGGTGTTGGGGAAGGCTCTTGAGAGTCCTTTGGACTACAAGGAGATCAAATCTGTCAGTCCCAAAGGAAATCAGTCCAGAATATTCACTGGGAGGACTGATGCTGAAGCTGAAGCTCCAATAGTTTGGCCACCTGATGAGAAGAGTTGACTTATAAAAGACCTTGATCTTGGAAAATATGCCAGAGGATGAGGTGGTTTGATGGCATTAGCAACTCAATGGACATGTGTTTGAGCAAGCTTCAGGACTTGGTGATGGCCATGGAAGTCTGACATGCTTATAGACAAAGAGCTGGACATTACTTAAGGACTGAACTGAATTTTAAAAGACTCTACTTTGTTCACATATCTTCAATTTAACTAAAGTTCTTTTTCTTTTCCAAAATCCCATCATGGATACCACATTACATTTACTACTCATATCTCATTTACTTTTTGGCTGTTAAGAGACTTATTTTTGATGACCTTTATAGTTTTGAGAAGGAGTGTTCAGGTATTTTGTAGGATGTATTGCAGTAGGAATTTGTATGGTGTTTCATGTTTAACTAGAATTATATGTACATATTTTAATATTTATATTAAAATTAATATTTAATATTGATGTTAATTAACTGTATGTAGTTGTGTTCTTCTCAATAAGAAAGCATCTAAATGGAGCTGTCTAGGCTAGAAAGGCAGATATGACTAAAAAGAGTGTTTAAGTGCATGCCTACAATTCTTCCAAAGGAGCACAACTGGCTGACTTTTTACTAAGTCTAGGATGGGGAATGTAGCCTGTTTCTCTCCCCACAACCTGCCAGGGGAACACTTGTAATTGCCTATGTCTTGTCTCCAAATATCATACATATGGTTTTGACTTGGACCCAGACTCATCAATACCAGATATATATATATATCAGCCGTGGGATTTCTTTGGAAGGAATGATGCTAAAGCTGAAACTCCAGTACTTTGGCCACCTCGTGCGAAAAGTTGACTCACTGGAAAAGACTCTGATGCTGGGAGGGATTAGGGGCAGGAGGCGAAGGAGATGAGAGAAAATGAGATGGCTGGATGGCATCACTGACTTGATGGACGTGAGTCTGAGTGAACTCCGGGGGTTGGTGATGGATAGGGAGGCCTGGCGTGCTGCGATTCATGGAGTCGCAAAGAGTCAGACACGACTGAGCGACTGAACTGAACTGATTTTATATATATATATATTTTTTTTTTTTCCTGAAAACCAAGATTTTTTTTTCAGTAACAAAAACTGAAGTAAATAGACCTACAGTGTAAGGATTTATATTAATCTGGCTAGAAGCTGAACTGCTTGTAGTGTTTGCTCTAGGTATAGGGCTTCCCAGGTTGTGTTAGTAAGAAACAATTCAGCTGCTAGTGCAGGAGATTCAAGAGATGCAGGTTGAATCTCTGTGTGGGGAAAATACCCTGGAGTAGGAAATAGCAACCGACTCCAGATTCTTGCCTGGAAAATCCCATGGACAGATTAGTGGGCTACAGTCCCTAATATTGCAAAGAGTCAGACAAGACTGAGCAACTGAGGACAAGTACGGGTACAAGTCTTCAAATAACTTGCATCGTTGCTGCTAGAGTGGTGAGTACAACTGCCTTGCAAAGACTTAAAATTCCTCTAGTATCCTAGCTTTTGCCTCCCCTCTTGATGACTTTCAGTGACTTTCAGTTATCCTGAAGTATCTCTTAGAAAATTATTTTGTCTTGCAGTTCTTCCAGCTGTAATCCATTACGCTGTGGCTCTCTTGGTGTGGTGATCACTGAGACAGCAAATATCTCTTCTCTAACGCTTCTGATTCTTTGACTTATATTGATATGATGCCAATTTATATCACAAAATAAAATTCACTTTTTGGAACTGGCAGTACACTTCAGGACATTCACACAAAGGGAAACGACTGTGTGTGGCAGCCATCCGAGCCTTAACTCTCCCTTAGAATATACACGTGGGTTCTTTGGAGAGGATGAGAAAGGGCCTTCCTATTGCAGTTTCCTGAGGTGGAAGAGCTCCACTCCACCACTTCTCATTGCCGGACTACCTTCAGGCAATGGATATTCATCTTGAGTGAAAAATTAAGAAGACAGAGCCCAGCTGCCTTTCTTAGTGTTTACTTGATTCAAGCAAACTTCCTATCTATCCAATTTGAAATGAGAACTGTGGAGAGGAACATAACTTCCTTCACTCTTGACTCCAGCAACTCCTTTCCAGTCCTCGTCCTTTGCTTAACTAATACAGAGCAGGTCAGCAAGTCTGCTGGCTAAACAGGTAAGTCTCTTGAGGTTGCCTTCTTTGTTCTATCACCTTGAATTCTGCTGGCCACAAAAGCTTTAATTTCCTATCTCTCCAATCCTCCTTTCCTATTTATTTGCATTTAGGGTGATGTTAAGGGTTGTAAGGCCATTTCTAAAGTCCCTTAAGTCTAAATGGGAACAAAGGAGTGTTTGCCCCCACTGTGAACTTAGAATGTTGTGTGCTTAGTTCCTTCAGTGTTCAGAGTTGGTTCTTAATTACAATTCAGAAAGAAACAGAAAAATATAATAAACTTGTTATGATTTTTAAATAAAAGGTAGTTGATGTGTTCCTTTTTATCCAATTTCTGATTCTTTAGAAATATATAATAAACGATTCTCTTTCAAACAAATTCTTCTGAAATGTAATTTCTCTCACAAAGCCAGAGTATCTATGATTTGTTTGGTCTGCCCTTTTTCACAGATAGCATTTAACTTTATCTTACTCACATTCAAGAACTGAGAGTCCACATTTTTTAAAGGTCTGAAAACTTTCATCTTAATTTTAAAGACACATTTTCTGAATCTTTTGAAATCTCAAAAAGCCTTTCAACAGTAATTATTCACTGGCAAAGCACCATTCTGTAATCAACTTCTTTAGAGCATGGAATGTAAATCCAGACTCAAGTGGTTACAATAATATTTAGTAATTTATGAACTATGAAGAAAATAAACCATGGGCATTCAGTCTGTCAGTGGTCTGGTTAGGAAAGTAGTCTAATGAACCACACATAAGGCCTGGAGTTTCACCTTCTCTAATCAGTGAAGTGATCTAGATATATCTACATATCAACTGACTAAATTCTACTGAAAACGGAAGGGGAAATTATCCAGCTAAAAATAGAAAATCAGACAGCAAAAGAGACACAGATGTATAGAACAGTCTTTTGGACTCTGTGGGAGAGGGAGAGGGTGGGATGATTTGGGAGAATGGCATTGAAACATGTATAATATCATATAAGAAACAAATCACCAGTCCAGGTTTGATGCATGATGCTGGATGCTTGGGGCTGGTGTACTGGGATGACCCAGAGGGATGGTACAGGGAGGGAGGAGGGAGGGGGTTTCAGGATGGGGAACACGTGTATATCTGTGGCGGATTCACGTTGATGTATGGCAAAACCAACACAATATTGTAAAGTAAATAACCTCCAATTAAAATAAATAAATTTATATTAGAAAAAACATAAAGTGGTCTTAAAATTATAACTAAAAAACAGAGTATAGAGAGTAAAGTTTTAATCATTTTTTTAAAATTTAACTTCATATGGAAAATACTTTCTAATTTTAAAAATACTGACAATGGCTATAAATTTGACTCTTAAACTTTCATGTATTTATCAAAAATGAAAAATATTACTTATCAGCCTCCAAAATTACATTTGAAATGACTGTGTACTTTTTCAATAATGTTTTACACATAAAGAAGTTTTGTTTATCTACATTGTCTAAATTAGAGAGAAACTGATATCTAAAGGATCACTTTACAGGATCTTAGTTCTCTCTTACAGCAAATGAAGTTCCATTTGTCTATTTAAAATGCTAAATTTTTAATATGTCCCTCTGCTCTTTCTCTGTCTCCTATCCCCTTTCTCTGTCTCCTATCCCTTCAGCCCATGAGTCCAGTTCACATCTAAAAATCCATTAACTTTCACATGCCACAGTATCGAAATGGTCTTTCCTGGCTGGGATAAAGAAGGAATTCTTGCACTACCGCTGACCTTTATGTCAAATGGAAAGATAACTTCACAGTGTTATCCTTTCTTACCATGCCCTTTTCACACGATTTAAATTCTCTCATGTTACCTTTACTATTTTCAAATAAAGGTTTTAGTTTGACCTGAACTCTCTGCTATAGAGACAATCTTTCTTACGATGGTCATTTAGGATAAGTCTCCACCAAGTGAAAACTGGAGGAAGTCTGTTAAGAATTTGGGAAATTAAATTCAAGCAAAATGCTTTTCTGAGTTCGTATAAAGAGTCAGGTTTGGAGTAGCCATGCCTTACTTCAGACAGACTAGAGTTGCCATTTACTAAAATAGTGGAGAATTCAGTGTAATCAAGAGGTCACTTTTGGATATTAGAAGGTTGAAATTCTAATAGTTCTTTAATTGGTGGCAATGATTAAGAGTAGGCTAAATACATAAAACTGGATTTCAGGGGGGAAACAGTTATGTGTTAGAATTATACATTTGAAAATTGTCAGTACATTTATGATATTCAAAGATATATGACTAGATGAGACCATCTAGGACAAATGTAAACACAAAAAGGAACTAGGGCCATTTATTTTGATGAGGATATTGAAGCCCAGACTAATTAAGAGATTTCCTTCAGT
>SJYC01082957.1:0-15266 GCA_006408675.1 Madoqua kirkii
CTCCTTTATTCTTTGACCATATGCACACAAAATATTCATATAACTTTGAATTTGACTTAATTTCTCTTAATGTTAAAATTTAAGATTTGGGATTATTAAATCATTTTTCAGTGTTTCAGTAATTTTTTGAAAGGCTGTAAATAACATCTTAGAGATGAAAAGATTCATTTTGCTTTTGCATTTTTAAAAATAATTTTGAAATGGTTTAAGAAATCAATGTGTAGAAACAAATTTCAAGGTCTTCAGAATGGTGATATTGCCTTTCAAGAGCTTTGTACCAATTTACATTGCTACTAGCTAATGTATAAATGTACCAGTTTTACCTCTGTCTCATCAGCCTCAGGTATTATGTTCGCTAATGTAATAGGTTCTAAATGTACCTTTTCAATGTTTTAATTTGCAAGTCTTTAATTAGTAGAGAACTTTTTTATGCTACCAGATGTTTGTTTTCTACCTGGAATTTTTTTAAATTAATTAGCCACCCGTTATAGGTCCAGTTATGTAATGGTATCATGATGCTATCATAACTTTGAATGTGTACTTTATTTTTAAAAACATGTATTTTTTAATGTTTGATGCATGTTTTATTTACTTCTTATTTTCTATATTATCTAACTTTTTGTGCTAATTTATATGAGCTTCTCAATGGCTTTAAAATTTTTTGACCATGGCAATGCAGGCACTGGATGACATTCTGAAAGGCAGTTGGATTTTTATGGCACTGTTCAAAACACATCAAATAGGCAGCATTCTGGTCTACTTCTTTAGCATCTTTAGCCACATAGATTACAGAAATAGGCTCTTTTATGCAGGGTGATGGTACATGAAGACTCCTAATAATAAAATGCATTCTAATAGGAATGTGCATTTAAATGAATAAAGGCATTGAGATAATGTAGCAAAAACGGTTAAAAGATTGGGAAGGGAAGTAATGGTAAAGCTGCAAATCATATAGCTTCTCGAATTGGATAGGACTGGACAAAGCAAGTAATGTTCTGATGCTTGAAAAATGTTAGTAAAATGTAGAGAAGTATATGTACTGAAATGACTGAAGAAAAATCAAGCAAGTATCAAATATTTTTATAGTCAACTCCTATGCAGTATGTATATATACAACAGCTATTACTGCTATTTTGTTTGAGGACTTTTCCAATCACTTTTATGAATAGAAGATGGAGTAAGTCATTCAGGTTCACATGGCAAGTCAGTGCCAAAATCAACACTGAGCTTACAAACATACTTTTTGCTTTGCTTTCTACTTTGGTTCCAGAACACCTCTCAAATCAGTTAAAATATTTCAAAAGGGGGAGCGGAGGCTAAAGTATATCAAATAGATGTGAAGAAGCTGAAAAAAAAGCCAAAGAAAAAGTTAAAAAAAGGAAACAATAAACAAAGAGAAATATTCTTGCACTAGTTCCAATGACTTGGCTAACTAGAAAATCAAGAGCAGCGAAACCTGTTTCTCTGCACCTGGTGAATCCCACATACACCTCAAATCCACAGCCAGAAGAGTAATATTAAAATTTTATTTCCTCATTCTCTTGATCTAAAAGTTAGATTCATCTTGACAACATCCAGATTTGTTTTGAGGTATTAATTAGTGAAGTTGAAATTGTACTAACTTCACTGGTATGTATAGTTTTCATTTTTTTCCCCTCTGAAAAGTTTATGTCAAGTGACTATACATTAATTAACATTATTCACATGTTTTCTTAGGAGAATCAAAAGACTTACTGAACATTTGACTAACCTGCACTTAGCAAAATTCTGGGTTTAAGCTGAATTGATTTCTGACTTACTTGCTGATGACCTCTTTGACAATATTAGTAAGACTTCTTTTTTCTAAATTCTTTCATTTTTCAGTATTTTTTCACTTCATGTCCAAAAAAATCCTCAGAACTCCAAGTTTTCAGGTTGGATTTATACTATTCTAGTGCCTGATAAAATTTCCAGTAGCCTGGAATAGGGCGTCTCAGGTGATGCTTGTGATTTAAAAAAAAAAAAAACCTTCCTGCCAATGCAGGAGACATAGGAGATGTGGTTTCAATCAAGAGGGTCAGGAAGACCCCCTTGAAGAGGGCATGGCAACCCACTCCAGTATTCTTGCTGGGAGAATCCCATGGACTGAGGAGCCTGGCTGGCTACAGTCCATAGGGTCACATAGAGTCAGACACGACTGAGGCAATTTAGCATAGCCTTGAATACGTTTTTCTAAAAAATTCTGCATTTTATATTTTATCTTTCCTTCAACAATTAGGAAGGTGATTCTATTCTCATATACCTGCAGTTGGGTGAAGACGGGATTCAGAGAATGAGAATAACTGAAGAAGTTCTAAAAAGAAATAAAGTGGAATGGGTATAGGAAAGAAATGTATATACAGATATAGCTATATATATATCTTAGGAAATCTTTTGAAGTCAAGAAAATGTGTGTGTGTGTGTGTGTGTGTGTGTGCATTTTCCAATTACTAGGACTCAATTTTTTATCTTCAGATAAAGGGAAAAGTCAAAGCAACATCCAAATGTCTGTTTGATCACGTTTCCTCTGCAGGAGAGATCTAGTGAGCCTAGGTCTGTCTGGAACATTCTGATGCAAGCCTCATATGTATGTTTCATTTTCATAATCTTTCCTAAATTTCTCAATAAATGTTAATTGGAATGCCACTGAAAACCTAAAGTAAATATGTCACTGTTTTCCAGTCAAAAATATTACCTATTTTGGCAACTCCGGTGGTCTCTTACAACAGATTTCAAATTAGATCCTAATATTGAAATTCTAGTTCTTGGATCCTAGAAAATATATTATCAAGAAATGATAGATACCAATTCTATAATTTAAATGAATATATAACAGAAAATGAAGTATACTTATCTATACCATCAAATAACTGAAAATAAAAAAAGTTAGGCTAAGATAGTAGAAATAATTCTAAAACTTAGAGAAGAAATTTTCTCAAGAAATGAGATTAAGATTTCTTAAAAATCTTAAAAGTCTAAAAACAAAAGGTAAACAAACAAGCCAAAACCCTGGAAAGGCACAAATGAGCCGTAGAATGATTTTTAAGTAGCTGAGCATTGCAACACCCTAATTTTAAGAAAATATTAGGGAGTAATGAGATTTAACACACTTACATATTCAGTCTTTCTCACACTAGGGAATTAAAATAGCAACACTTCAAATAGTCTCTACAAGTTCTCCTTTCTTTGCAACATCTCATCTTTTCCACTTTTGTTTAGGGCTCTGAAACCTCCAGAACGAACTTAGAGCAGGTATCAGTTGACTGGCGTTGGTTGCCTAATGCAGTGAAAAGAGTCAAAGAGAAAAGCTAATGGGCAATTAACATATCTGCCAGTCTGGGGCCACAGATTAACTTCTATTCTAACATCTCCCAATTAGCTGCTGAAAATTCAGTATAAAACAGTAAAGAGTAATTAGCACCTTCATGCAACCGTGGATTAGGGGGAAACCTTGATGTTAACAGGAAATTGGATGCTAGTAAAATGAACTTCAAAGAAGCGGTAGAGATGCAAAATCATAGTAGATTTCCTTCATCATGGTCTTGACATACTGCTGTCTATCACCTAAGTAAGAAGTTACTAAACTCAAACTTATTGGTTACTTTGGATCAATGCAAGGTCTTCCTGGCAGACGTGAAAACAAATAAACCCATGAATAAACAGCCAACCAATAAAACAAACAAACAGATTTGGGGGAAAAAAACCTAGGAAAATCTTTGGAAATGAACTTGTAACAAAAAGTGGAATTTCTGTTGGGAAGAATAAAACTAATACAGAATAGTGAAAACCGCCTCAGTTCCAGGACAATAAAGTTCCACTAGTTTCACTGCAGCTCCCAAGCATTGTACTGAATCCACAGGAACCTCACGTAATTCATCTAACAGTTAAAGGGCTTAGACATGCTAGATACTAAGATTCAGTAAAGATCTAAATTCCCATAATTCTATATGACCAGGTTTCTCAAACCTTTCACAAACATTGCTTTTATTCTTTCCACTGGAAAAACTTACACTGCAAAATTACCAAAAATTTAATGCTCAAATCGAAGATCATTTAATCTACTGTATTCCATGACACTTATGAGACACTTATGAATAAGAATGAGTAAGTCAAATGATATACTCAACTAAGGGTTCTTTTCCATTTTCTTGCTGTGTAAATATACTTGTCTAACAAAAATGGTAAATATATTCATTTTTATTTTAAATTATAAGAAAATATATAATATGGCATCAGGCAAGCTGATTAAAATCACATATGTCTTTTTCCTAATGGGTTCTATTATTCTTCAGGTACAATAATTTATATAGCACACCAACTAGGAGATGTGTATAAGAGACTGGCCCTATTAGTCTCCTAGCTGAGTTGCAATACTGCAAAATTACCAAAAATTTAATGCTCAAATCGAAGATCATTTAATCTACTGTATTCCATGACACTTATGAGACACTTATGAATAAGAATGAGTAAGTCAAATGATATACTCAACTAAGGGTTCTTTTCCATTTTCTTGCTGTGTAAATATACTTGTCTAACAAAAATGGTAAATATATTCATTTTTATTTTAAATTATAAGAAAATATATAATATGGCATCAGGCAAGCTGATTAAAATCACATATGTCTTTTTCCTAATGGGTTCTATTATTCTTCAGGTACAATAATTTATATAGCACACCAACTAGGTATAATAATAGCTAAACTCTATTTTTCATATCTTATTTATAAACTCATTTATTTATTTATCCATTCAACTGACTTACTAGGTGACAGTAATTATGCAAGGCACAGTCTGGGGCTCAACTACACAAAATGCAATTCTTGTATGTAACTAACTTTGGTACACAAAATATGAATCTCCTAGAGAAAATTCAATCATTTTAGCTATTTTTTCTAATACTAAATTTATTTCCTTATAAACAATAGAAGTAACGATACTACTTCCACTTGAACAGCATATATATTGTATAATGTTTACACCACTCATTTCTCTCAGCAATCTTAGAGGCCAATGTTATCATCAAAACACATATATCAACCAAGCTTAATGTTATTTTGACTGAGGAGAAACCACATATCCTTCACTCTTTATTGATCAATCGTGAACAGAGGAAATGTTGGTAAGGTGTACATAACAAAAAATAACAAATAATACATTTTAATTTGTGAGCAAAGACACTTGGATAGACATGTAAAATAAAAAGTATATAAAATAGGTAGCTGCTGCTGCTGCTAAGTCACTTATCAAGACATAGCATGCCCATGAAAAATTAGAAAAAAAAAGAATGAAAGACAACCACAGAACAAGGGCAATATTAAAAAATAAATAAATAACATAGTACAACTCAGGCCTAAATTCTATTGGAAAGATGCCAGAGAACTACTCTTGTGTCTTGTGTCGGAGTAGCAACAGAAGCAGCAGCTTGATGAATGATGCTCTGGGCCCTAGCTTCAACTACAGAGGTCACTGAAGCTTACTGATAATCCAGGAGGGATAAAAACATTGGGAGAGGAATCATAGCATCAGTAGTGACAGACTCAATCTGATTACAGAATCTAAGTCTTTATCATAGCTTACTGAGTTGGAGTTACGATGACCTTACTTAATATCACTGAGTTATAAATTTAATTGTATATGAAATAAAAATAAATAAAAATGCCTAGAAAGACTTAGATGAGGGGATCAGTAAATATGATTTTGTTCCCTTAAAGAGAGCATGACAAAAGCCAGAAGCTCCCAGGAAGATTTTCCAAGTCTTGCACTGCTCAGTTATTAATGTCCCAGATAGCTCGGAGGAACTTGTGGAGGACTGTGCACCCAAAGAGAATGATGAGCTATACTTTCAAATGGGAAAACAGTAGGCCCAGGCTTTTATTTTCTCCAGATTCTTCACATCTTCATTATTTGTTTTCCCATGAGCTTTATGGGTCACTCACAAGTGATTTAGTTACTGTTACTGAGTACAAGCAATGAATAAGCCAGAATACATTTTAGTAACATTTATTGTGTTTACAATAAATGACATAATTGCCATTTATGATATATTGACATAAATGCCACTAATATAGATGCATATCTTTCTGGAAAGGGGTATTGTATGTTAGATATTAGAAAAGCAGTGGTTTTTTAAGAAAAATCTATTTCATTTTATATCTATACTTAATACCTTCCTGTTTGAATCTTCTATTTAAGACTACCAAAATTACCAAACTGGAGAAAACATGTTAAAAATTTCAGATAATTTTACCCATATATAAACATTGTCATTATTTATATTTTTAGACTATTTTCTGCAACTCTACTAATAAAACTAAAGAATAACAGCAGAAAGCTAGAGTAAAATATGTTTAAAAGTCTTTCAAATTTCTTTATTTGCATAAACCAAAAAGTATAATATAGGCAACTCCATTTCAGTATTAATCATAGAGTGGGAAGGGGCCTTAAACATTATCTATTTCAGTTTCCCATTTTCTTCTTCAATATCTCTGGAGTATGAGGATAAAACTGGTACTCTTAGTTTAGATGGCACGGAATAATGCTACAATCTAGTTTCTGAACAGTCTTTGTAGCAAGTCCTGCCTTTGTCACCGTGGACAACTTTGGAAAGTTTACTAAATCTGCTTTTGCAATATTGGACACATTTCTCAGTTTCTCTGAGCCACCATTTCCTCATTTAAAAAAAGAGATCATAGTACTACCTACCTCAGTGGGTCAATAAGTGCATTAAAATGAGTAGAGAACTTTGGACAGTGCTTAAAGTCAGACAGACTGACTTACAGTTGAGTCTCCAAAATTTCTAGCCTTTATTAGAAGTGTATCTTTTGAGCTCAAAAGTTCAAATCCAAGTTTAATCCAATTCTTTGTTTGATAGTCTTTAATACAGAAAATTATTCACTATATTAAATTGAACCTACCTTCCTGGAACCTTGGTCCCATTTATGTTTTCAAACAAGACAACTTAGTGCCTCTTTAGCTATTCATAATTACAAAGCACTGCTCATGTTCACTTTTTTCTTTTACTCATTTTTTGTCTTTGTCTTGGTGTGGGATGAAACTTACCTAGTTTCTCTATATACAATTTTTCCAAACTATTTACCATCTACATTCCCTTTTCTATATAACTCCAACTCATTCATATCATTTTTCAAAGCAATACTTAGGAAATTATATGAAAGTCCAGTTGTAAGCATGATTATTATCATTTTACATTATAATTGTTTCCTTTGATCTAATTCAGTTTACCTATTATTTTAAATCTAGAACATTATATTTTTGAATTTTGATTTACTCATAAAATAATAGAATAATAGAACACAGAATTAGAAAAGAATTTAGTAATCAAATAGTTTAAATCTCATTTTCACAAATAAAAAATAATAACTGAAGACTAGAGAGGGGAAACTATTTTACTACGGTTACATGGCTTATTTTCCTAGTATTGATGGAACTAGGACCAGATTACAAATCCAGAACCAATAGGTTTTAACTCTGGTGCTGAGTGTAATCAATTGTTAGTTATTTTCCTGAGCAAAATTTAAAATTGTATCCTGGCTCCTAGGGCAAGAGCACTATTAGTAATGTCTGCCTTGGGCAAAATAATGGAAAATGATACACTCTTACTATATATTTGCTATTTTTAAACCTAAAATCTTCTTAATCCAGACTGTTCCAATACTGAAATTGATTTTTCTAAATTTCATACTTAATATTTATCATATTATTATTATTTTGAGCCCTTTATTCCAGTCTGTTGACCTATTTTCAAAACTTTATTCTGCCATCAAATATATTTATTTTTTGTATTTATGGGACACACACAAATTTGCTAAGATCGCTATGGTGAAGGTGAAAGTGAAGTCACTCAGTCGTGTTCGACTCTTTACGACCCCATGGACTATAACCTACTAGGCTTCTCTGTCCATGGGATTCTTCAGGCAAGAATACTGGAGTGGATTGCCATTTCTTTCTCCAGGGGATCTTCCCAACCCAGGGATCGAACCCGGGTCTCCCACATTGGAGGCAGATGCTTTAACCTCTGAGCCACCAGGGAAGCTATATCCTTATCCAAATCATTCATTAAAATGTAGAGCAACGGTATTTTCAATATTTTAATAATATCTATCTCACATTTTCCTAAACTGGAACTGAAAGCAAATATTTTATCTGCTTAGGGTATAAGTCCGGAGAAGGCACTGGCACCCCACTCCATTACTCTTGCCTGGAAATCCTATGGAAGGAAGAGCCTGATATGCTGCAGTCCATGGGGTCCTGAAGAGTCAGACACGACTGAACAACTTCACTTTCACTTTTCACTTTCATGCACTGGAGAAGGAAATGGCAACCCACTCCAGTGTTCTTGCCTGGAGAATCCCAGGGATGGGGAAGCCTGGTGGGCTGCCGTCTCTGGGGTCGCACAGAGTCGGACATGACTGAAGCGACTTAGCAGCAGCAGCAGGGTATAAGTCATATGTTCAGCCACTCCAGTTTCCTCTTTAATATGATTTCTCAGGAATATGAGTGAGAAAAGAATAATTAATTATACATGTATATATACATATATTTTGTGAGTGAATGTCAGTCAGTCGTGTCCAATTCTTTGCGACCCTATGTTCTATATAGTCCACTGAATTCTCCAGGCCAGAATACTGAAGTGGGCAGCCTTTCCTTGCTCCAAGGGATCTTCCCAACCCAGGGATCAAACCCAGGTCTCCCACATTGCACATGGATTCTTTACCAGCTGAGCCACAGGAGAAGCCCACATATATCTTTCAAGGTACTATTATTTAGTTAATAAAATGGGATAAAAGGAAGGATGAGTAAGCATTTCAGGGGAAGGAGTAAAACATTGCTAATGGTGAACAGTGATGGTAGTGGGGATTATATTACTAGTTAGGTAGACTATTTAAAAACTTAAAGAAAAAATAGTTGAAGTATTTTATAAATCAAGGCAAGAATATTAGCTCGACCAGAAAACTAAATTTCAACCCTGATAAGGACTTACCACTTTCCTTCCTTATGGGATAGGACAATGCCTGAAGCATTCAGGACGCTTCTAGTTCTGAAGTGAAGAAGGTCACAGCAAGCCCCCAGTGCTTATGGCCAGTTCAAAACATCTCACTCCTGGGACCAATAAAGGAGTACGCTGCGAATACTAAAGCACCAGTCAGCATGACACCTGGCTGCCCAAGCAACATTGCACCTGCTATGCCTTAAAGGAAGCTTGCTTATGGGTCTTTGAAAATCTGTACTAGCTTCTCAATGTTATTAGGAGGAAACTAATAAGCAAGCTTTAAACTTTAGGTTATTTCTCTAGTTACCACAGTGTCAAATATCAGAGATTCCTTTTAGTACACTGGTCTTATAAACTTGGTCCTTCTTATTCCTTCTCTGTGCTTGTTCTAAGAATAAAAACAAAGCAAAACATTAAAGAATCCAAAAATACTCTTCATGCAATGGGAGGGATTATGGCAACCAGCACCTGGGTGTCTATGTATCCAAAGCACCACTGCAGTTGTGTGTATTTCTGCTGCTCATTCAAGGCAAACAGCAACCAGCTGGCTGTGACTAGCTCAGACTAATAAGCATAAAATCAACATAAACTAATCCCGGCTGCATCAGCATCTGTTAGGCCATTGTCTCTGCTGATATGTCTGACTGAGCAGAAGGAAGAGCCGAATAGACAGTCTGTTGTGAGGCAGAACACACGATGAGGAGCCCCTAACCGCCTGCCCGTTTTTGGTGGAGGAACAATGGGAGAAAGGAGGACAGTCAAACCCACTAAGGTGCCTCATCCAACCTGTAAACTCGCTATCCTTTTCCAGATTTTTTCTTAGGCATTGCTTCTGGCTAGTTTCAAACAAAAGATAGTAAAACAAAGAGCCATTGATGACTCAGGAATTAGGATTAAAGATAAGGAGTTGTAAAACCATTTCCTGCCTCATTACCCTTACCAGAGAGAGCCAGATGAACAAACATGGCACACCATGCTCCACTGCACCACACAATGAGGTTTCCATCTGATCTGAAGAAGAAATATAAAAAAAAAAATAAATAAATAGTAAATAATTCTCACCTTGGATATGGGAATGAATTTAACCTCCCTCAAGAATTTAACCTGTTTCCTCATTCTGCTGAGGCTTCTGCTCCTCTCTCAGCTCTGTCCTTGGGCGTTTTCACCATTTCTGTGACCTCAGAAGCACTCAGGACTGTAACACTGTGCTCAGATTCTTGATGCTTGATTACAATGTAAACTCTTCATCTGTCTTGGGAGGACAGCCTCTTGAACTATAAAGGATAAGGCAGAAAATTGATGAAGAGAAAAACAAGTGGTCTCCCTTGCAATCTCTCCTTTCCAATCTATGCCAGATTTGATTTTTGAAAATAATTATTTCCTCTAAGTATTCCTCAAGAAAACTAAAAATCACTTGGCATTTTTAAGAGAACAGGAACATCATATTCATGTAGAGTATTTTATAAAAGGGAAGAGTTTGAATATGGAAGCTTGGCATGTTAAAAAGTAGGGTTTCCAAAGTGTAGACCAGAGCATGTGGACCATTTGTATTGAAGGTTAACATTTGTATTGAAGTCATTTGTACTGAAGCCCAACCCAAAATATGCTGCTCTTTTATGTTGATTATGACAAGCTATTGGCTCTTCAAAGATAGAAAATGCAGGAGAGGTTTCCACTGGGCTTCCCTTATCTGCCTAAACACAGATCTCTAAAAGGAACTTATTTGTCATAAATCCTCTCTCCAAGGAGCTTCATCAAGCAAGGAAGATTGACTCCTATTACAAAGGAGAAGACTAGAAGTTGACATCATCACTGGACAAACTGTGTCCCAAACTATCATACCTCCCATCATTCTTCTAAGTGCCCATTCATCTTTCCTGGGAATCATTTCTTCCTCTGTAAGAGACCTACATCCCCACCTCCTCACCTTTTCCAATTAAAGTGAAGTCTTAGTCACTCAGTCCTGTCCGACCCCATGGACTACAGACTGCAAGGCTTCCCTGTCCATGGAATTATCCAGACAAGAATACCAGAGTGGACAGCCATTCCCTTCTCCAGGGGACCTTCCCAATCCTGTCATGGAAGCTGGGTCTTCTGCACTGCAGGCAGATTCTTTACCATCTGAGCCATCAGGGAAGCTGATATTTAACCCTGAAATCCAAACCACCTCTGGGAGTTATTCATTTCACCTTGAGTGTCTCTTGTGTAAATATAATGGTTTTTTTTTGTTTGTTTGTTTTCTTATTAGCCTATCTTTCTATCCATTTTTTTTTTGGGGGGGGGTGGTGAGGGGCATAGGGAAACAAGTAAAATGTTTACTAAGAGGGAAAAGATTACATATAGATACACAAATGGGTGGGCTCAGAGCTTATTTACTTGTTGTTTTTTTTTTTTATCACAGGAGTCTTAGCTAAGAACACAGATTAGAGGAAAAATAATTTTTCCTTCCCTATAGTATGAAAACATTCAAACATTTTCTGTGGGAGTAAGTAAACAGTATATAAATCCGAAGTCTTTCTTTTTTGAGGGAAAATTCAAAGAAAGTGTTGTGTTGGATCAACAGGAGACATGAAAGATAATAGCAAGGAGGAAAAGAAGAGACAGAAACATAGAATTAGACTATTTAGTGTAAATGCACAGAAAACAGTTTCTGAGCCAAATGTGGTGATTCATAAACTGTGAATCATTCTGGGGGAAAAAGATTCATGCTGCAAATTGGCTCAGCATCTTTATGTTTTCTAATTTTTCAATTTTTCAATGAAACTATGAGCCATGCCGTGTAGGGCCACCCAAGATGAACAGGTCATGGTGAAGAGTTCTGACAAGATGTGGTCCACTGGAGAATGGAATGACAAACCACTTCAGTATTCCTGCCTTGAGAACCCCATGAAAAGTGTGAAAAGGCAAAAAGATAGGACACTGAAAGATGAACTCCCTAGGTTGGTAAGTGCCCAATATGCTACTGGAGATCAATGGAGAAATAACTCCAGAAAGAATGAAGAGATGTAGTCAAAGCAAAAACAATACCCAGATGTAGATGTGGCTGATGATGGAAACAAGGTCCAATGCTGTAAAGAACAATATTGCAAAGGAACCTGGGATGTTAGATCTGTGATTCAAGGCAAATTGGAAGTGATCAAACCAGTGATAGCAAGAGTGAACATTGACATTTTAGGAATCAGAGAACTAAAATGGACTGGAATGGGAGGATTTACATCAGATAACCATTATATCTACTACTGTGGGCAAGAATCCCTTAGACGAAATGGAGTAGCCATCATAGTCAACAAAAGAGTTTGAAATGCAGTACTTGGATGTAGTCTCAAAAATGAAGAATGAGCTCTGTTCGTTTACAATCCAAATCATTCATTATTACAGTAATCAAAGTCTATGCCCCAACCAGTAATGCTGAAGAAGCTGAAGCTGAAGGGTTCTATGAAGACCTACAAGACACCCTAAAATTAACATGCAAAAAGATGTCCTTTTCATTATAGAGGACTGGAATACAAAAGTAGGAAGTCAAGAAACACCTGGAGTAACAGGAAAATTTGGCTTTGGAGTACAGAATGAAGCAGGGCAAAGCCTAATAGAGTTCTGCCAAGAGAAGGCACTGGTCATAGCAAACACTCTCTTTCAACAACACAAGAGAAGACTCTACACATGAACATCACCAGATGGTCAATACCAAAATCAGATTGATTATATCCTTTGCAGCCAAAGATGGAGAAGCTCTATACAGTCAGCAAAAACCAAAAACAACAACAACAACAACAACAAAAAAACTGGGAGCTGACTGTGGCTCAGATCATGGAATCCTTATTGCCAAATTCACTTAAATTGAATAAAGTAGAAAAACCACTAGACCATTCAGGTATGACCTAAATCAAATCCCTAATGATTATACAGTAAAAATAAGAAATAGACTCCAGGGACTAGATCTGATAGACAGAGTGCCTGCTGAATCATGGTCGGAGGTTCATGACATTGTACAGGAAACAAGCAGCAAGACCATCCCCAAGAAAAAGAAATGCAAAAAAGCAAAAATGGCTATCTGAGGAGGACTTACAAATAGCTGTAAAAAGAAGAAAAGGGAAAAGCAAAGGAGAAAAGAAAAAAATTTATCCATTTGAATGCAGAGTTCCAAAGAATAGCAATGAGAGATAAGAAAGCCTTCTTCAGTGATCAGTGCAAAGAAATAGAGGAAAACAAGAGACTGGGAAAGACTAGAGGTCTCTCCAAGAAAATTAGAGATAACAAGTAAATATTTCATGCAAAATTGGGTTCAATAAAGCATAGAAATGGTATGGACCTAACAGAAGCAGAAGATATTAAGAAGAGGTAGCAAAAATGCAGAGAAAAACTGTACAAATAAAGGTCTTCATGACCCAGATAATCACGACAGTGTGATCACTCACCTAGAACCAGACATTCTGGAATATGAAGTCAGGTGGGCCTTAGGAAGCATCACTACGAACAAAACTAGTGGAGATGATGGAATTCCAGTTGAGCTATTTCAAATCTTGAAAGATGATGCTATAAGAGTGCTCCACTCAATATGCCAGCAAATTTGGAAAACTCAGCAGTGGCCACAGGACTGGAAACCATCAGTTTTCATTCCATTCCAAAGAAAGGCAATGCAAATGAATGCTCAAACTACCGCACAATTGCACTCATCTCACACATTAGTAAAGTAATGCTCAAAATTCTCCAAGCCAGGCTTCAACAATACATGAGCCATGAACTTCCAGATGTTCAAGCTGGTTTTAGAAAAGGCAGAGAAATCAGATAACAGATTGCCAGCATCCTCTGGATCATTGAAAAAGCAAGAGAGATCCAGGAAAATATCTATTTCTGTTTTATTGACTATGCCAAAGCCTTTGACTGTGTGGATCAGAATTAACTGTCGGAAATTCTGAAAGAGATGGGAATACCAGACCATCTGACCTGCCTCTTGAGAAACCTATATGCAGGTCAGGAAGCAACAGTTAGAACTGGACATGGAACAACAGACTGGTTCCAAATAGGAAAAGGAGTACATCAACACTGTATATTGTCACCCTGCTTATTTAACTTATGCAGAGGACACAATGAGAAATGCTGGGCTGGATGAAGCACAAGCTGGAATCAAGATTGCTGGGAGAAATATCAATAACCTCAGATATGCAGATGACACTTATGGCAGAAAGTGAAGAAGAACTAAAAAGCCTCTTGATGCAAGTGAAAGAGGAGAATAAAAAGGTTGGCTCAAAGCTCAGCATCAGAAAACAAACGTCATGGCATCTGGTCCCATTTCTTAATAGCAAATAGACAGAGAAACATTGGAAACCATGATGCACTTTAATTATTTGGGCTCCAAAATCACTGCAGATGGTAGCTGCAGCCATGAAATTAAAGATGCTTACTCCTTGGAAGAAAAGTTACAACCAACCTAGACAGCATATTGAAAACCAGAGACGTTACTTTGCCAACAAAAGTACATCTAGTCAAAGCTATGGTTTTTCCAGTAGTCACGTATGGATGCGAGAGCTAGACTATAAAGAAAGCCACGTGCCAACTCTTGAGAGTCCCTTGAACTGTAAGGAGATCCAATCAGTCCATCCTAAAGGAAATCAGTGCTGGGTTCATTGGTAGGACTGATTCGAAGCTGAAACTCCAATACTTTGGCTACCTCATGCAAAGAACTGAATCATATGAAAAGACCCAGATGCTGGGAAAGATTGAAGGTGGGAAGAGAAGGGGATGATAGAGGATGAGATGGTTGGATGGCATCACCGACTCAGTGAACATGAGTTTGAGTAAACTCTGGGAGTTGGTGACGGACAGGGAGGCCTGGTATGCTGCAGTCCATGGGGTCGCAAAGAGCCAGACATGACTAAATGACTGAACTGAACTGAATTTTTCAGAAAGCCAACACATAGCCCATAAAATCAGAGCTTAATAAATTATTGCTTTTATTCTCTTTGCCTCAAAATTAGCTGACTAAATTTTTTTAAAAATAAGTAAACCTTAAACTTCATACCCTTCTTTCCCTTACCCTATGGTTCAAATTTGAGTGGCTTATTTTTATTATAAATAACCATTTATAAGCCATTAATAAACTATTAATATTGATGTTCTAATTTGGTGGGTGATACTGAGTCAGTGGAAATTTAGAAAAAAACTCTCCAGGTGATTTTATTCCAGCCATTCCTAAGAATTACTAAAAATTGAAGACACAGGCTGGAAGAGATACTTCCAT
>SJYC01082960.1:0-10379 GCA_006408675.1 Madoqua kirkii
GGTAAAGCATCTGCCTGCAATGAGGGAGACCTGGGTTTGATCCCTGGGTCGGGAAGATCCTGTGGAGAGGAAATGGCAACCCACTCCAGTACTCTTGCCTGGAAAGTTCCATGGACTGGGGAGCCTGATAGGCTACAGTTCATGGGGTCACAAAGAGTCGGACATGACTGAGTGACTTCACTTTTACTTTCACTTTAAGCGCATTTAAGTTCTGTTCTCTTAGCAAATTTTAATTACACAATATGGTATTATCAGCTATAGACACATATACATTAGATACTCAAACTTATTATAACTGAGAGCTTATACCCTTTTGCCAGTCTCTCCCCATGTTTCCCCCTCCACAGAGCTTGGCAAACCCACTTTTCTACTCTCTTTTTCTATAACTTTAACAATTTTTTTACTCCATATACAAGTGTACTATGCAGTGTTTATTTTCCTCTGTTTATTTCACTTAGCACAATGACCTCCCAGTTTCTGGTTCATCTGTGTTGTCACAAATGACATGATTTATTTCTTTGTATAAATATCTTTATATATATGTATATATATTTCACATTTTCTTTATCCATTGAATCACTAATGTACCTTTAGGCTGTTTTTATATGTCACTGCTTTCTTTACATGGCTTATATTTTTAGGTTTTCATCTTTATTTTAAATATCAAGATATTTTTGTAAAAGACAACCCAAATGCTTTTTGGAATGAAAAAGTTTATAAATAAAAAAACTTCTATAAACATAGCAATAGTTGTCAGTGCATCAGCTTTTTCTTCCCAGGTGGCACTAGCAGTAAAGAACTGTCTTGCCAATGCAAGAGACATATGAGACCCAGGTTTGATCCCTGGGTCAGGAAGATCCTCTGAAGGAGGAAATGCAATCCTCTTCAGTATTCTTGCCTGGAGAATCCCATGAACAGAGGAGCTTGGCTGCCTCAGTGCATAAGATTGCAAAAGTCTGACATGACTGAAGCAACTTAGCATGTATGCACAGCTTTTGCTTTATCAGATACAAGAGAAAATATTTGAGTAGGATTTTTGCCTTTTATAATTATCATATTACAATGCATTAAGTATTTTTTTACTTTAAGTTATTCTAAAAATTTAAATTACAGTAAAAATTTATTGATCAGCTTATTTGAGAGCTAATTCTAAGTATATTGCATTAGCAACAGCATCATTCTTACTCATTTAATCCTTAACTGCTTAAGCTCAAATATATTCCCTTGAATGTCTATTACTTATCAATACCTTTCAGGAAGACAACATTTTTTACTCTACAGGTGTTGCTTTACTTTATGTAATGATGGATTTCTGAAACTTCAGGTATAGGCCAGTCTTTTAAGATTCAATTTTACTTTTAAAAATAATTTTATTTATTTGTTTATGGCTGTGCTGTGTTGATGCGTGGGCTTTACTCTAGTTGCGATGAGCGGGTGCTACTCTCTAGTTGCAGTGTTTGGGCTTCTTACTGCAGTGATTTCTCCTGTGGAGGATGGGCTCTAGGGCACACGGGCTTCAGTCACTGTGGTGCACGGGCTCAGTGGTTACAGTTCAGGGGCTCTAGAGCACAGTCAATCATTGTGATGCAAGAGTTTATGTGGGATTTTCCCAGATCAGGGATTGAACTCCTGTCTACTGCACTGGCAGGTGGGCTCTTTACCACTGAGCCACTGGGGAAGCCCTCAGTTATATTTTAAATACACAAATTCCATAGTTTTAAAGCATTAATCAGAAGTACTTGTGCATTTGAATTGAATCATCATTTTGTAAACTTATTAATTTACTGGTTTGTAATGAATTTCAGGGATTTTTAATTATATCTGCACTTTAAACTTTCACTAGGTTATTATTACTATCATTGTTGCATGTGTTACAAACCTAAAATATTCATTACCCTGATTAATTATAAGAAACCTTAATACATGGTCTGTGTTTTATGACTATATCCAGAAGTTCAGGAGTGTACTTGAGAAGTTTGAATTAAGGTTGACCTTAAATATTAATATCTAGCTAAGCATGTCAGAACAAGCAATTTGGGATTCATTAGGTGAGCTATGTTGGAAGGAAAAATATGGATAAATAGAACTGGTTATTTATTAAAGAACTGAAATGTAGCTTTAGAGTCTGAAAAGAGATTGGAAAGAGGAAATGAGATGTTTTGCCATATGCTGGTTTTGGCTGACATCAATTTCAACAGCTCTGAAAAAATTTTGTGAGTGTTCAGGAAGTAGGCTATAAAATCTTTCCATGAATATATATCAGAATCATAACATCATAGGCTATTAAAGTTGGGAGGAATTTTTTAGAATATTTAATACAATACTTTCATATATCATATTAAAAATGATAGACATAGAAATGCAGTGATTTCCTCAGGGATAAGTATTTTTGTAATGAAGTTTGAATAAGAATTTCACCCAACTTCATCCAAATATAAAAAATATCAAGTATCTCTTTTTTAAATTCAAAACAGAAAGCTTTTCTCCCACTCCTTCTATTTAACCTCCCACTGTTTCTATGATATACTTCTAGTTACCACCAAGTATCACAGAAAGAATGTCAAAATGATACCAGTAAAGATGCTCACCATTTCTCGGAAATAAAAACAGTTTCAAGACAGAGCTCACAATGTTGAACTCTTACTTTGTCTTGGAGTTATTTTTCCCCATATACTATTTTAGATTACACATTTTTTTCAATAATATTTTGTATCAAATCATCTGAGACAATTTTCCTAGTTTCTTTTTTCTTTATGAGGCATAAATATTTTTATAATGGTTTCTCACAAGAAATTTTCCTATATTTTTATAATTATAATTCATCAGTAAGAGAACATATTAATGAAACCTTTGCTACCACAGGTGAGCAGCACTGATAACATCTGAAACGTGTTTGAAATGTAGATCCTCAGGTCCTGTCCCAGACTTCCTGAACCAGAATCTGCATTTTAATAAGATCCCTCAGTGACTCCTATGCACATCAATGTCAGACAATCACTGAACTAGATCAATAATCTATATAGAAACCAATACAAAACTACTTTAAAAATCCAGAATAAGACTCTCTTTTATGGCTAATTTTTGGTTAAAACAATAATAATAACATTTTTAAAAGGATGGCTAAACCTGGGATATCATATAGAAATAGATCGGACTCTCAAAAAGTTTAAATAGTTGCTTCTGTTATTAATTTAGGCAAAGCAAATCTCTAAACTTCTCTAAAGTGGGGTTATTTGTCTTAACAACATAGATTTTATACTTTGAAAGTGAAAGTCACTCAGTTGTGCTCAATTCTTTGCAACACTATAGAATATACAGTCCATGGAATTCTCCAGCCTAGAATACTGGAGTGGGTAGCCTATCCCTTCCCCAGTAGATTTTCCCAACCCAGGGATCAAACTGAGGTCTCGTGCCTTGGAGGCAGATTCTTTACCAGCTGAGCCATAAAGGAAGCTCAAAAATACTGGACTCAACTATTATATAGATTTTCAGTAATATGGTGGGAATTTAAATATTTAAATTACTGCAAGAATGAAAAATGGCAACTCTAGGATAAGATCATAGATGAGAAGTGGAACAAAATAGTGCAGGAAACTGAAATATAAGAAAAAAGCTTCTGAAAATTATTCATAAGGTAATAAATCTGCTCAGTCATGTCCAAATCTTTGTGATCCTCTAGACTATATAGCCCAACAGGTTTCTCTGTCCATTGGATTTTTCCAAGCAAGAATACTGGAGTGAGTTGCCATTCCCTTCTCCAGGGGATCTTTCTGACCCAAGGACTGAATCTGGGCCTCCTACATTGGCAGGGAGATTCTTTACCTGTAAGCCACCTGGATGCCCAAGAAAATAAATACATATGCTATTATCTCACAAGTAGAGTATAATGTAGACCTGAATACTCTCCACTCCAGGAGCTCATGTCTCCTCTAGTCATTTTTGTCAACACAACCTAGGATATGTTAGTCAAAGGAAATACCCATTTTCATTTTACCATATTGATGTCCCTTAAAATATGTTTTTTTTCTAATTTTATTGGCTATTAATAATGGATCAAAGTAGTAATTCTTTTTTCAGCATGCCTGAGAACGATAGGGAAATGTAGTGAAAGAGATGTGTTCAGTTGGTCACAGCTTTGCTTATTTTTAACTGAATTTGCTCTAGGAAACATCTACTTTAGGATGTTAACACATTGTTTCCTGAAGCAAAAATCCATTTGTGAAAAAAAGAGTATATTTTTAAACAATCTCTATATTTGAGTAGTTGCATGGCACGTCGTTTCAGCCTAGGTAGTCTGTTTGATAAACCAGTGAGAAGTACTAAGGTGATTAATGAAAGTCATTTAATTTCTGGCCAATTGTCAGTTAAGACAATGATGTGCCACTGACCTTTGTAACAGATGCAAGTAAACAAATATCCACTATAGCAGTAGTTTGGTTGCTACTTGTGGAAAAAGGATTAAGAAGAGGAGTTTCATTTCTAGGTAGGAACACACTCCTTGTATATTTATATCAGTACATGCCAAATTGAGGATACAATCAAAATGTTTTAATTTAGATGACTGTCTCTTTTAGATTGCTCTTGTTCCCATTTCTAGTCTGTATTCAGCTCCAAACAGAATAAAGGCTCTAAACACACAGGTGTAATGGGAGTGGCTGATACAACAATTATCATTATTTTCTCGCAGTCAGCAAATGTCAGCCATTCTAGCGCAGTGGGAGATGATCATTACAATGGTGGAGGCTCAAAGAACATAAGAAAGCATCAGTTTCCATGCTGCCTTTTCAAACACGGCTATTAAAAAAAAAAAAAAGATAAGGGACGCTAGCTGTTTTCTCTAACATATCTTCCATTAAGAGAAATCGTTTGCCTTATTGGGTTACATAACACCTAGCACATGTTAAAGCATTCAACAAATAAGTATTGAGATGAAAAATAAATGAATAGGATTTGCTATTAATAACCTCATACTTAAAAAGTTAACAACTCTTCCTGTTTTCTTCTATTTAAATAAAAATGGTAAATAATTACTTTGAATCTTTGATTAACAAACAACTGTACTGGTCTGTTAGTAAATAGCTAGTATTATATTTATTCAGTAAGAAATTCTCAGTCTTCTATGCCAGCATCATCTTAGACTCTGAGTATGTGAAGATCAATAAGTCAAATTCCTCTGAAAGAAACTCAGAGTCCAGACTGAGTGTAATACATGTAATCCCAGACCCTCCATTCATGCACAAGGCACTCATTCCCCTAGCTCCTGGGAGGGTTGATGACTCTCAGCTGGGTCCCTCTCTAAGCATTTCCCTTAGCTGAAGAGATCTATCTGATAAAATATCATACCTCTTCCCCAGAAGCAATCCACATTCAATGACAATGAATGAATAAAATCCTGGCTCACCTACCTCAAGAAGAATAACCGTGAAACAGTGTCCCAGGAATTCCATAGCTTTCTGGGGGTTTGGCACTGTGACTCCTCCCTTTGCCAAAATCCATCTCTCTCATTCCCAGTGGGAATTGTTCCTTAGGCCTCCTTAGATGCCATTTCTGAACAAAAATCTCCATCTCTGAGTCTGTTCCATGGAAAATATGGACTAAGAGAGCTGATGATGCCAGGGGTTATTTAGGACTGAAGAAATGGGATTTTGGAGCCAGTTGTAGGGTAATGAAGATGCCATCACAAGTGTAAATGAGGCAATAATTATGCCATTCTAGAGAAGTGCAATTGTCAGAATTACAAGTGTTAAACTGGAGTGGGATACTAGTAGTAGGGAATATATAGGTGAGACTTAGTGGTAAAGAATCTGCTTGCCAATTCAGGAGCCACAGGAAATTTGGCTTCCATGCCTGAGTTGAGAAGATCTACTCTGAAAGAAACTCAGAGTCCAGACTGAGTGTAATACATGTAATCCCAGACCCTCCATTCATGCACAAGGCACTCATTCCCCTAGCTCCTGGGAGGGTTGATGACTCTCAGCTGGGTCCCTCTCTAAGCATTTCCCTTAGCTGAAGAGATCTATCTGATAAAATATCATACCTCTTCCCCAGAAGCAATCCACATTCAATGACAATGAATGAATAAAATCCTGGCTCACCTACCTCAAGAAGAATAACCGTGAAACAGTGTCCCAGGAATTCCATAGCTTTCTGGGGGTTTGGCACTGTGACTCCTCCCTTTGCCAAAATCCATCTCTCTCATTCCCAGTGGGAATTGTTCCTTAGGCCTCCTTAGATGCCATTTCTGAACAAAAATCTCCATCTCTGAGTCTGTTCCATGGAAAATATGGACTAAGAGAGCTGATGATGCCAGGGGTTATTTAGGACTGAAGAAATGGGATTTTGGAGCCAGTTGTAGGGTAATGAAGATGCCATCACAAGTGTAAATGAGGCAATAATTATGCCATTCTAGAGAAGTGCAATTGTCAGAATTACAAGTGTTAAACTGGAGTGGGATACTAGTAGTAGGGAATATATAGGTGAGACTTAGTGGTAAAGAATCTGCTTGCCAATTCAGGAGCCACAGGAAATTTGGCTTCCATGCCTGAGTTGAGAAGATCTCCTTAAGAAGGAAATGGTGACCCCTCCAGTTTTCTTGCCAGGATAATCTCGCAGACAGAGGAGCCTGACAGGCTACAGTCTTTGGAGTTGCAGAGAGTTGGACATGACTAAGACACTGAGCAAGCATAAGCATGCACAATAGTTCAGGCTTTTAAGAGGATATAAAAAATATTAATTATAAAGTTAATAGGAATATGGTGGCCCTGTTGGGTGGCATAGGTATATGAGAAAGACTGAAAAGTTTAGGTTATTGAATCAGCAAATGAAGATAAAGTGTGAAAATCAAATTGAATTCAATGTTATTTGGGAGCATAATAAAACTCATCTCCTACAACCATGGGCTAAAAAAGCTGAGGACCTAATTACAAGAGTTCTTAGCTCTAGGGAAAGTTAAAGTCCCTGCCCCAGCACGCATGCTAGGTTAGGATCGTGGCCCTGGTGGGAAATAGTGGAACTCTGAAATTTGGAATTGAGCATATCTAAGAGGATACAGTCAAAGCATTGGAGCCCTAAAATATATCAACAACACTGGTGGAAGGTAGAAGGAGGAAGTAGCACTGGTTAGTTGCAGAAGTCACACTGTCCACCCCAGGGGGAACTCTGGAACTGAAATATCTCTTTGGGCTTTCCATGCTTTGGCAAAAATGGATAGGACTTCATACTCCACCTTGATCAGTCACTGCATGGGGTTTCCTAGAACTCAGACCAATAGCAGTTTTTTGCAACTGAACCAGACCTTAAAGTGACTGTTCAGTGATGACTGGTGACTACATTTCCAGAAGCTGAAGAACAAATACTTTTGTAGAGGAGGTGTGGTCATAATCTCTCCATGTCTACTATAGCATGCATCCACTTTTCAGGACTGTACTACTCACTCCTCATATGAGCCGAAGCATGAGTATTGATGGCCATGTTCTGAAAGTCCCTTTGAGAACTGCCCTCAACCAAATAAAGCCTCCTTGCTAAAATTTATGTTCCCTGTCTGAGCAAAGCCCAGTTCCAAAGACTGGTCATGTAGCGGAAAGGAGTGAATTCCAGTCTTCTTGCCTCAGAATTGTCCATTATGAAGCACTATCGCAGCAGCACAGGCACGCCTCCCCTGGTTTTGTCTGAGGCCTTTGTTGTGACCATATCACAGATTGAATCTTCCCACTTCCTATTCCCTCTTATTTTAATCCTCCTTAGGAGTTGATCTGGAAGATACACTACACTAAACATCTACAAGTAAATCTCTGTCTCATTGTTTGTTTCCCAGGCAACCTGATCTCTGACGTGATGAAAGTCAAACAAACAACTATAAATCTGTACAATAAAAGATATGACAGAAGTAAGCAACAGGGCCACTGAAGCATAGTAAGAGCATTCAGCCTGGACCTGACGGTTTGCAGAGATGCAAAGAGGAGAGGTAAGGACAGCCTCTCTTGTAAGATAAAATTATCTGTCTTTCACGTTGCCCAACTAGAATGGAGCCCCAAACCCACTCCAATTCCAATAATACAGTCATTGTTTTATATGCAGATATATGTAACTAAAATTATAATCACTTAAAAGAATAAGAGATTATTTTTTTGTCATCTGGCAAGAAGTTTTCAGACAGAAAAAAGTTCATATGGCAAATTTCACCACTGACCCAGATGTTTCCTCTATTTCAGCTCTACCATATTCGTAGGTGTGACTGTTTTCTTAGGCTCACAGCATAATTGCTAAATGTATAGACATTGTTTTTATTTCTACAATAAACATCTACAAGTAAATCTCTGTCTCACTGCCTTTCTGATACTACAGTCATTAAGTTTTACATGCAGATATATGTAACTAAAACTATGTTCACTTAATAAGGGATTATTTTTTGTTATCTATAAAGAAGTTTTCAGATAGTACAAAGTTCATATGTAAGATCCACAATTTCACCAGTGACCCAGACCTTTCCTCAATTTCATCTTTACCATATTCATAGGTGTGACTATTTTCCTTAGGCTCACAGTGTTAATTGCTAAATGTATAGGCTTTGTTTTTATTTCTTCATAGGAAGAATGAGAAAGATTAAGAATGTAGAAAGTCAAAGGGCAAACTGCAACAGGCAAACGTCAAATGATTTTAACCCCTTTAAAATATTTTCCCTAACCAAACTGATCACTTAAATCACAGCTTTGTCTAGCTCAGTGAAACTATAAGTCACACTGTTCAGGGTGACCCAAGACAGATGGGTCATGGTGGAGAGTTCTGACCAAGTGTGGCCCATTGGAGAAGGGAATGGCCAACCACTCAGCATTCTTGCCTTGAGAACCCCATGAACATTATGAAAAGGCAAAAAGATATGACACTGAAAGATGAACTCTCCAGATCGGTAGGGGCCCAACATACTGCAGAAGAGGGGATAAATCACTCCAGAAGGAAATGAAAGGCTAAGCCAAAGCGGAAACAACACCCAGCTGTGGATGTGTCTGGTAGTGAAAGTCAAGTCTGATGCTGTAAAGAACAATATTGCATAGGAACCTGGAATATTAGGTTCATGAATCAAGGTAAACTGAAAGTGGTTAAACAGGAAATGGCAAGAGTAAACATTAACATTTTAGAAATCAGAGAACTAAAATGAATGGGAATGGGCAAATTTAACTCAGATGACAATTAGTATCTACTACTGTAGCAAGAATCCTTTAGAAGAAATGGAGTAGTCCTCATAGTGATCAAAAGAGTCCGAAATCAGTACTTGGGTGCAATCAAAAACCACAGAATGATCTTGATTTGTTTCCAAGGCAAACAATGCAACATCACAGCAATACAAGTCTATCTCTCAACAACTGATGCCAAAGAAGCTGAAGTTGAATGATCTCTACAAGATCTTCTAGAACTAATACTAAAAAAAGATGTCTTTTTCATTATAGGGGACTGGCATACAAAAGTAGGAAGTCAAGAAACACCTGAAGTAACAGACAAATTTGACCTTGAAGAAAAGAAAGAAGGGCAAAGGCTAACAAGGTTTTGCCAAGAGAACTCACTGGTCATAGTAAACACCTTCTTCTGACAACACAAAAGATGAACCTTCACATAGACATCAACAGATAATCAATATTGAAATCAGATAGATTATGCTTTTTGCAGCTGAAGATGGAGAAGTTCTATACAGTCAGCAAAAACAAGACTGGGTGCTGACTGCAGCTCAGATCATGAACTCCTTGTTCCAAAACTCAGACGTAAATTGAAGAAGGTAGGGTAAACCACTAGGCCATCCAGGTATGACTATACAGTGGAAGTGACAAATAGATTCAAAGAATTAGATCTGATAGAAGAGAGCCTGAAGAACTATAGACAGAGGTTCACAACATTGAACAGGATATGGTGATCAAAACCATCCCCAAGGGAAAAAAAAAATGGAAAAAGGCAAAATGGTTGTCTGAGGAGGCCTTACCAATAGCTGAGAAAAGAGAAGCAAAAGGCAAGAGAATAGAAAAGGTATACCCATCTGAATACCAAGTTTCAAAGAATAGCAAGGAGAGATTAAAAAAAAAAATCTATACACAATGGAGTATTACTCAGCCCTCAAAAAGAATAAGTTTGACGCAGTTCTAATGAGATGGATGAAACTGGAGCCGATTATACAGAGTGAAGTAAGCCAGAAAGAAAAACACCAATACAGTATACTGACACATATATATGGAATTTAGAAGACAATAATGATGACCCCGAAAGTGAGACAATATAAGAGACACAGAGGTATAGAACGGACTGTTGGCTTCAGAGGGAGAGGGAGAGGGTGGGAAGATCTGGGAGAAGGACAATGAAACATGTATACAATCATATGGGAGATGAAGCACCAGTCT
>SJYC01082970.1:0-11372 GCA_006408675.1 Madoqua kirkii
AAAAAAAGAAAAAAAAAAAAAAAAAAAAACAACCAAATAACAACAACAACAACAAAAACCTCAAATATAATGGGTTGAATTAATAATGGATTCACATAGGTTTAAGCAATCTGGGAAGATTCTACAAAAATATCTATACTTTAGTAACCGAGTAATGGAAGGCCTATAGAATACAGAGAAGGAAGAGAGAATCCCATCTGGATAAAATAACATCAGCAGGAAACTGACATGATAATTAGTATAGTTGCTTCAGAGGCCAATGAGAAACCAGAATTACCTTTAGAAGAGGATTCATTCTGTGGAGTTGTCCAAGAAAATAAGTAGATATTGTAGGGGCAGTTAAGAGAGAGCCAAAGAAGACACATTCTGCTAATTAGTTTAGGTAAAATCTTTTTTAAAAAAATATAAATTTATTTATTTTAATTGAAGGTTAATGACTTTACAATATTGTATTGGTTTTGTCATATATCAACTCATTAACGAGTCTAAACATTCATAGAGCATCTCGTGGATGCTCTCATGTTGATCATATATATCTTTTTTTCTGTTCCCTTATTTATGTTTTCTTCAGCTCTTGGTAAACTCCATGCTTTAGTCCCTTGAAATAAACCCTTGCTTCCTTGTCAAAGTCTACAGTCACTTTGGAATCTTTATTTGAACTACAGTGGACCCCATGAATGAACAGAAGGAATTGAGTATTCAAACTGACTTTGGTCTCTCCACCAGCAATGGCTCAGTCACACTGGAAGCTACTTTTCTTAGATCAAAGGTAACTCACCTGAGTGAGTGTTCATTTCCTCCCATCAGAAGTGTAAAACAATCCTATACATAAAGCCATATCTCCTATTGACATGATTTAGATCCTATTCTTTTGTAGTATTAAATCTGGCATCTTTGTGTTAAGGGGGCACTTTTATCAAGACAGATTGTACATCAAAGTTCATCAAATTAGCTGAATGAATCTGGACTTGTTAGAGCCAGCTGGAATAACATGAGCTTATCTGAAATATATTGTCCTTGATCTTCAAATCTCTCCTGAGATAGAAAAGAAAGATCAGCTGTATCAGACTGGCTCAGGGCAAAGTCCAAGGATACTTTAATGACCAATCAGCCACTTATTATGGTAATAGTCATTAAATGCCCTGGAGATATCTGACCTAAGGATATTTCCTGATGTCTTCAGGAGATAAATGACCTGAAATTGAGGCAAAAGAAATTTTAAATACCTGGGTTCTGTCATTCCAAACAACTATGTAGTCTCTTGGGATTAGACTAGATCATATTAAGTCAAAAACTCTTGCCTAAACAGTAGCATAGCTGCCCGATTTGTCTTTCCTTGGGGTCAGTGATTCTTACCCTTAATTGTAAATTTAATTTACTGTCTGCAGTAGTGGGGGGACTATCTTATAAAATAGTAATACATTTGCTAGGACTTCAAGCTCAATAAAAGCCAACTCAAAAAATATGGGATTGATTTAAAGAATATACAGTTTAACCAATGCCCCAGGGTTCTCTGTGGTAGACCATGAATTAGACCATTCATTCTAGATTTTAGCACTGTGCTGGTATACAAAGAAAAACAAAAGAAAGGGCACATTAACAGCAAGAACATGTGCCCTAATGTCTGAGCAAAATCTGTCTAATCAGCCTGCTCTCAGGCAGGAGGCAATCCCTGTCAGCTTCACTGCTCCAGCTGAAGTTCTTATCCTTCTCCCATGTCTGTGGTCCTTGATCTCAACAAAACTTTGAGGAAAGGAGTCTTGAGCTCCATCTCGTGGCCAGAAGAAGCCTTTATTATTAATACTATTACGTTTATTTTGCCAAAGGCCAACTATTTAAAAAATGGAAACCTATTTAAACAGTCTTTTTGCTATTGCAGAGAATATATATGAAGGTATTTGTAGAAATTATTAGAACAAAACAGAGCTGCCAAAGATTCCTGAACTCTCCCCTCCATTGAGATCCCTCATGCATATTGGTATTGAAACACATTTATCTGAATTCCTTTTTCTATGCTTTTATCTTATTTCTTCTTTTGAAAAGATTTTTCTCCCTGTGGTTACAGTTCTTTCTTTATTTTTTTTTAAAAGCACTGTTGCTCTTTAATTAAAATAAATAAAATGTCCCTGATTCAATCTAAAGACATCACTCTCAGATTGAGTAGAACTGAAGTAATGACCTTTGATTTGGTGATTTTTTTTTTTTTGAAGTTTCTTGTCTACATTGGAGTTAATGGGCAAAAATTGAAGGACATTCTGTGAGAAAAGACTTGTATTTAATATTAATAGCTTATTACAAATACAAAATAGTTTATTTAGTTTTTATGGTGATCATAATGTCCATTTAATTCATCATATGTAGAATGAATATCTTGTATATGAGATAGAAGAGCCTAATAGAGATTCACTCAAACAGTTCGTTTGAAGTTATGCTATAGTTTGATGGCCTAATAGAGAGCTAAATAGAAAATTTCACTTATTCCCAATTTTACATGAAATTTCAAAGGGTTCAGATGCCTTTCATAAAGATTTTAGATCTTTTCTAGCAATAAACACTGATATGAGGCAAAAACAGAAAGAGACATGCGAAGATAGCTGATCTCTTCACCACATGTTTGACCTGAATACAGTTAAATTGTTCTTGTCTTACACTTGAGATCTCAGTGTACCACATTCCTGGGTTAAAGAAAATAGATATACTTTTTTGTCTCTTTTCATTTTTGCTTCAAACTGGCCTGTTTTATTAATGGTTATAGTTTATCTCCAGGCTAAAAAAAAATTAAACTTCTTCATATGTGTGCAGATGTTTTATTTTTTTTTTCCAAAAATAAGTCTATCTCTTTCCAATAGATCCCTGATAGGCATTACATTTTTCACCCTTAAATCAATTTAGCCTTAAGCTCAATTTTCCTCAGTTGAATGCTCATCTTGATAAACTTCTTAGGGCTTGGTCCCTAGAGATTTTGTTAAACCTAATTTTATTAAAACTTAGGATATGAAAATGTTGTTTGCATAATTACCTATATTAAATATTTCTACCTGTTTCTTTGGAGACTTCACTAGTAATCTCTCCATTTTTTCTTTGTACTTTATAATTATTTTTTCTTAAAGATTTCATATTTGCTTTCAAACTGGGAAGGTCTATAAAGGGAAATGTGGTATATTTTTTAAACTCAAATTAACCAAAACTCTACATGCCATGCATTCTGCTGTATAAAAAGTTAGGGTTGTTACATTGCCATATGGGGTAAAAATTAGCTTCTTTTCTCTTTTCCCATTAATTTGTACTAATGATACATGTCTTATTATATCATATACAGTTGTGAATAATTATAAAGGTGGTTTTACTTGCAAATGCTCCATGTATATAAAATATTATCATGTTGTCCTTCTTATACCAAGAAATCATGTCAGCAGGTGGTATTTTGGGGCCTTTTTCCCAGTCAGCTCATAGATAGTAGTTTACTTCAAAATTACCATGTGCCTATCATTTCATGAGTATTTTGTGATAATTTTAGTATTTTGTAAGAGTGAGCAAGCTGATTTATAGCTTAGTCCCTCCACCTGAGCAATTTGAAATGAAAGATCCAGAAACTGACCTCTCATGTAAAAGGAGGATGTACCACCTTTCTCATCAATATCACTTCCAAGTCAAATCATTATTCACAACGTAATTTCACTTTTTGGAAAGCCAAGCAACCCTTCAACACAATGGACATTATAGAAGGTTATAGACAAAGTCAGGAATCCTCATCTCAGTGGCAAGAAATCACATGAATGAATGAAGAATTTCACCTTGCAGAATTTTTTTTCTAAGGAACAAATCCATATAAGAGTCTGAGAAACTGAGCATGGACTCTCCAGTGCCCTTCAGATGATGTCAGATATATCCACCTTCATGAAGCAGAAACTGAAATAGAAGTATATAAGGGTGATAGTATTTTATCTACAAACTTGAAAACAATGTTACCCCTTGATGTACATTGTATCATGAAATAATAAAAGAAGAAATATTCAAATCAACACAGCCAGCAAGCTGATCACAGAATGATTGAAAATAATAATATATCTTTAAAAGAAAAGCTTAGATCAAAATTGGGCAACTAGAAATAAAAACACATAAAAGGAGAATGAAAGAGGCAATATCTAACAGTATGAAGGGGAACAAAGTGTCCTATTCTTCTGGCTGGTTCTGCCTTTTTTATGTGAATATAAGAATTTGATGTTACTGACTGTGTAAATGACTGATTATCTGCTTATTCTGATCTCAACTTGACTGTGATAACAAGTGCAATAATGATAGTGGCATCAGTTTTTCAGTGGTTCTCCACCATACCTACTAAGAAGTCAGAGCTTTAAATTCCTAAAAAGTACCACTCCAGGTACTTATGGAAGCCACCACAGTACTCATATGTGCTCACAAACTGCCTCTCAACTATCAGGGGCTTCCTTAATGGCTCAGTAAGTAAAAGAATCCACCTGTAGTGCGGGAGATGTGGGTTAGATCCCTGAGTTGGGAAGCTCCTCTGGGAAGTAAATGGCAACTCCATTATGCTTGGCTGGAAAATCCCACGGGCAAAGGAGCCTGGCAAAGTACAGTACAAGGGGTCACAAGAGTGAGATATGACTTAGCAACTAAATCATCTCTACTATACCTGTTAAGAAGTCAGAGACTTGAATTCCTGAAAAGTACCCCTCCAGGTACTTATGGAAGCTATGTCAGTACTCACATGTGCATACAAACTACCTCTCAATTATCACTCTATTATTCTGTATCTTCAGGCCACACCTCCACTGCTGCCTTTGATTCTCTGTACCATGTGGCTCACAGGTGCACAACCACACCTTTCACTATGCTCTCAGAGACCACTCGGTACCAATTTTCTTCTCTGAACTCTATGGGTATTGTTTAGTAACATAAATTCCACTGGTTACTGCCACATATCTTGGACACATCACTTCTTTCCAGACACAGCATTTTCTTCCTGGGAGCCACTGCCAATTTTCTAGATCCCAGTGGAGCAACACTTTGTGCTACAATCACAGTTTACAAATGCACTTATGTTTAAGATAATTGTTTAATGAAATGTGTATGGATCTTCCTTCAGAGTGCCTGGCTAATCACCCTTTACAAATCATTTCAACATTTTTATGAGGATTCAAATGATACAACCCCACAAGGGTTAGAATGTTTTTCTTAAGCTTTACTTAAGTCTAGATCAGTTCAGTTCAGTTCAGTCGCTCAGTCGTGTCCAACTCTTTGCGACTCCATGAATTGCAGCACGTCAGGCCTCCCTGTCCATCACCAACTCTCGGAGTTCACTCAGATTCACCTCCATTGAGTAAGTGATGCCATCCAGCCATCTCATCCTCGGTCATCTCCTTTTCCTTCTGTCCCCAATCCCTCCCAGCATCAGAGTCTTTTCCAATGAGTCAACTCTTCGCATGAGGTGGCCAAAGTATTGGAGTTTCAGCTTTAGCATCATTCCTTTCAAAGAAATCCCAGGGCTGATCTCCTTTAGAATGGACTGGTTGGATCTCCTTGCAGTCCAAGCAACTCTCAAGAGTCTTCTCCAACACCACAGTTCAAAAGCATCAATTCTTTGGCGCTCAGCTTTCTTCACGGTCCAACACTCACATCCATACATGACCACTGGAAAAACCATAGCCTTGACTAGACGGACCTTTGTTGACAAAGTAATATCTCTGCTTTTGAATATGTTAACTAGGTTGGTCATAAATTTTCTTTCAAGGAGTAAGTGTCTTTTAATTTCATGGCTGCAGTCACCATCTGCAGTGATTTTGGAGCCCCCCAAAATAAAGTCTGACACTGTTTCCACTGTTTCCCCATCTATTTCCCATGAAGTGATGGGACCAGATGCCATGATCTTCATTTTCTGAATGTTGAGCTTTAAGCCAACTTTATCACTCTCCACTTTCACTTTCATCAAGTCTAGATAAGTTCACTTAAAATTCAATGTCTTTATTTCAGAGATACAGAAGAATAGTATAGAATAGCCCAAACCTCAGGATCAGACTGCTTTGGGTTCAAATTCTGACTATCATACTACTTAACTATAGACATTTCAGCTTCATTTATTTTTTAAACTTTTCAAATTGGCATCACATTTATCTCCAAAGATCATTGTGAGCATTTAACAAGATAATATCTATTTAGGTATTATTATAGCACTAGGTTAATGAGAAAAACTAAGTACTTTATAATTCTTATTATCATTATTAGCTGCATTTCCCAACAGCATCCTAGAACTTGTTTCTGAGTCAAAGGGTGACTTTCTTGGACCTTCTGGTTTGAAGGAAAAGGATGGAACAAAGAACTTTATACTGATGTATTCATGACCTATTGTGGTACTCTGGGGAAGAGGAAATAAGGAAGGTTGGAAATAAAATCTTTCTGTCTTCAAAATGAGTAATAGTGGTAAAATCCACAGCTTTAATCCGGTCCTTCTGGTATGATTAGCTTTATTAACTTTGCTGAGGAGGACCAATAAAAGATTTACCTGAGTGAGTTTGGCCTCACAAATTCCATTATCCCTCCTCCAGCCTATCACCCAGCCACCATGGAAATGGGCCTTTTATTATAAACTAATTACTATTCACTTTTTATCAGCTAACAAATCGATTTGCACAGCACTTTTTAAAATTCAGGAACTGCTATATGAATTTGTTGAAACAAAGAGGGTCATTACCAAGTCCTATTATACATCCTGCTGGCTCTCTCCTGGGTTTTAATTATTCCAGCCATGAGTAGATATTGGAAAGGAAGGCAGGTCACTGAGGTCCTGCCAGTTTGAGTCATGTGTACTAGGTCTTCTTAAACCTGTCAGCCACATGGCCTTCCTTTCTTCCAAGACCCAGCAGTGATAGTAGATGATAGTAAGAAGCTGTCTCCTCCTCACCTTCATCCTCAGTTAACCACCAGTGAGTTCCCAGCAACATGCACTGTGGAACCAAAGGGTCCCCAGGGTTTGGAGAACTTTTAAAAATTTAGAATAAGGGAGAAAGGAAACTAGCAAATAATTATAAAAATGAGGCCCCCAAATGAATGAAGTGATTTAGAGATGCCCCAAATCCTCCAAGTAAGCTGAAGACCCAGTAGCAGTGGTTTTGTGATTGCCTACGAAAAAAGGTGGAAGTCTGGCCCTGTTTTATGTCTCAGAAACCAAAACTGTTTACAGTGGCTAACAAGGAGAGAGAACCTGAGGTGAACTTTGACTCCATAATACTTTTTGGAAGCATTAGCATTTTTTACCTTCTAATATACTATATAACATATTTATTGTATTCATTTTTCAGCTTTATTGAGAAATAAAATTGGTTTAAGGTATTTAAATATGTGATGAAATATGTACGTTGTGAAAAGATTCCCACCAGTGAGTTAATGAACACATCCATCACTTTACTTCTTTCTTTTCTTCTAATTTTCTTGGTTAGAGCACTTAAGTTTTAGCAAATTTCAGTTATACAGCAGGGTGTCAACTCTATCACCTATTATCGACTAGTGACCATGTTACATATTAGTATCTCAGATTTCATTCATCTTGTAACTGAAAGATGTTGCATTTTTTTTTTTTTTAAACTAGCCTCTTTCTATTCTTCTCACCCTCTCAGTCTCAGGCAACCACCATTCCACTGTTTTCATGATTTAATTTTTTTTTTTTAGATTTCACATATCAGTGATGCCATATAGCATCTGTCTTTCTCTGTCTGACTTATTTCACTTAGCATATTGCCTCCCAGGTTTGTCCATATTGTTACAAATGGCAGAACTTCCTTTTGTAAGATTGAAAAAATAATATTCAATTGTTTGTATGTACCACATTTTCTTTACCCATCTGTCTGTCAGTGGAAACATTAGGTGGTTTCCCTCCTTGACTATTGTGAGTAATGCTGCAATGGACATGGAGTACAGATATCTCTTTGAGTTAGTGATTTCGTTTCCCTTGCATGTATACTCAGGAGTAAAATTTGTAGATCAGATGGTAGTTCTAATTTTAATATCATAAGGAAAATCTATACTGTTTTCCATAGTGACTGTACCAGTTTATATTTCCACCAACAGTATACAAGAGTTTCCTTTTCTCCACATCCTTACTATCATTTATTATTTTTTATCTTTTTTGACAACAGATACAGTGATGTTTCATTGTGATTTAGAGTTACATTTTCCTGATGATTAGTAACGTTAAATATTGTTTTATGTACCTGTAGGCCATTTGCATATCTTCTTTCAGTTCAGTTCAGTTCAGTAGGTCAGTCGTGTCTGACTCTTTGTGACCCCATGAATCGCAGCATGCCAGGCTTCCCTGTCCATCACCATCTCCCGGAGTTCACTCAAATTCACTGAGTCCATCGAGTCAGTGATGCCACCCAGCCATCTCATCCTCGGTCGTCCCCTTCTCTTCCTGCCCCCAATCCCTCCCAGCATCAGAGTCTTTTCCAATGAGTCAACTCTTCACATGAGGTGGCCAAAGTACTGGAGTTCAGCTTTAACATCATTCCTTCCAAAGAAATCCTAGGGCTGATCTCCTTCAGAATAGACTGGTTGGATCTCCTTGCAGTCCAAGGGACTCTCAAGAGTCTTCTCCAACACCACAGTTCAAAAACATCAATTCTTCGGTGCTCAGCCTTCTTTACAGTCCAACTCTCACATCCATACATGACCACTGGAAAAAGCATAGACTTGACTAGACCGACCTTAGCCGGCAAAGTAATGTCTCTGCTTTTGAATATACTATCTAGGTTGGTCATAACTTTTCTTTTTAGAAAATATTGATTCAAGTCCTTTGCCTATTTTTAATTGAGTTATTTGTTCTTAGGCTATTCAATTTCTTCAGAATGAGTTTGTTGTATACTTTACATATTGACTCTTTATCAGATATGTGATCTGCAAATATTTTCTCCCATTCTACAGACTGTGTTTCCTTGATGGTTTTCTTTGCTGTGCTGAAGATTTTCAATGTACTATAGTCTTTACTTATTTCTCTAGCTTTTGACTTTCCTTTTAGTGTCAAGTCAAAGAAAGGTATTGCCAAGGCTAATGTCAAGAAGTTTCTTTCTTATGTTATCTTCTAGGAGATTTATGACTTCAGATTTCATATTCAATAGAAAATATTGATTCAAGTCCTTTGCCTATTTTTAATTGAGTTATTTGTTCTTAGGCTATTCAATTTCTTCAGAATGAGTTTGTTGTATACTTTACATATTGACTCTTTATCAGATATGTGATCTGCAAATATTTTCTCCCATTCTACAGACTGTGTTTCCTTGATGGTTTTCTTTGCTGTGCTGAAGATTTTCAATGTACTATAGTCTTTACTTATTTCTCTAGCTTTTGACTTTCCTTTTAGTGTCAAGTCAAAGAAAGGTATTGCCAAGGCTAATGTCAAGAAGTTTCTTTCTTATGTTATCTTCTAGGAGATTTATGACTTCAGATTTCATATTCAAACATTTAATAGCCATTAACAGAGGAATGGATAAAGAAGTTGGGGAATATACATATAATGGAATGTTATTTGGCTATATAAAAGAATGGAATGTAATTTTTCAGAAACTTGGATTGAACTAGAAATTGTCATACTAAATGAAATCATAAAAAGACAAATATCATATGATATCATTCTTATCTGATCTAAGTTTTAAAAATGTATGCAAATGAACCTATTTACAAAACAGAAGTGATTTATGGTGTCAAAAACAAACATGGTTACCGAAGGGGAAATGTGAGGGGGAGGGATAAACCAGGAGCTTGGAATGAACACATGCACACTACTGCATATAAACTAGATGATCAACAGGGACCTTCTGCATAGCACTGGGAACTATCTCCAACACTCTCTGATAACCTATATGAGAAGATAACATAAAAAACAATGAACATATTATATATATAACTGAATCACATTCCTAAATACCTGAAATTAATATAACAAAGTAAATCTACTATGCTCCAATAAAATTAAAATGTTGAAAAAATAAAAATAAAAACAAAACCTTCATGAAAAATCTTTAATTTATTTTGAGTTTATTTTTGCATATGATGTAAAAGGAATTCAATGAGTTCATATGTAGATACTTGGTTTTCCTAGCACCATTTATTGAGAAGACCATTGTTTCTCTATTAGAAATGATTGGTTTCTTTGTCAAAAATTAGTTAAATACACATGCATAGGGTTTTGTTTATGCATATATCCTACTGTTGTGAAAAAATTTGAATTTTAAAAGTTTTACAGTCAGAACGTGTTATACCTCTAAATTCATTCTTCTCTATCAGGATTACTTTGTCTATCTGGGTTCTTTTGAAGTTCTATATATAGATGCTAAAGCTGAAACTCCAGTACTTTTGGCCACCTCATGCGAAGAGTTGACTCATTGGAAAAGACTCTGATGCTGGGAGGGATTTGGGGGCAGGAGAAGGGGATGACAGAGGATGAGATGGCTGGATGGCATCACTGACTTGATGAATGTGAGTCTGAGTGAACTCCGGGAATTGGTGATGGACAGGGAGGCCTGGAGTGCTGCAATTCATGGGGTCACAAAGAGTTGGACACGACTGAGCAGGTGAACTGAACTGATATAGATTTTAAAGATTGTTATTTCTATAAAAAATGACACTGGGATTTTGATTAAGATTACATTGAATCTATTGATCACTTTGGGCTTTATAGTAATAATTTTGATAATATTAATTTTTCCAGTCCCTGGACATAGACTATCTTTACATTTCATTGTATCTTTGCTTTTTTCCTTTAATGCCTTGTAGTTTTTAATATACAAATCTTCAAATTACCTAGAAGGCTATCTAGGGTATAGTAAATGCTTAATAAATAGTGGTTTAGTAAATATTTCTTACTTATCCTTCTAAACAATGGAACAAATCATTTAGACAACTCATTCTTTCTCTATGTCAAATCTAGGGTTCATAATTTGAGTCCTTTATTGAAATGGAAATAAGAATTTTAGTTTTACACTTGCTCTCAAACTGTATTCCTAACTTGGGAGTTAAGTCAATTATCCTTCTCAGTTCTTGTCTAGAGTTAAGGGCTTGATAAACTCATCATCATAGTATGTCGACTCTTCTCTTAATCTTTGTTTATACTTATATTTGTTGCCATATTTCCAAATACTTTTTATTTCCATTTCTTATATTTGGTAGAATGTCCTATTGGCCAAAAGATTCTTTCCTTTGGGAACATGTATTTAGATTTCCTCCATAAAGGCAGATAATTCTAAAAGCAATCTTTTTTTTTTTTTTCCCTATAGCTTAGAAGGCTACAATTAGTGGCATATATACTGAAGCATATTTTTGCATTGTGTATCCTAGGAGCACATGCTGATCTGTACCTGAAAGAG
>SJYC01082971.1:0-12265 GCA_006408675.1 Madoqua kirkii
AGGTGAAATATCAGTAACCTCGGATATGGAGATGACACCACCCTTATGGCAGAAAATGAAGATTAACTAAAAAGCCTCATGGTGAAAATGAAAGAGGAAAGTGAAAAAGTTGGCTTAAAGCTCAACAGTCAGAAAACGATCATAGATAGCATCAGGTCCTATCAGTTCAGTTCAGTTCAGTTCAGTCGCTTCAGTCGTATCCAACTCTTTCACTTCATGGTAAACAGATGGAGAAACAGTGAAACAGTGGCAGACTTCATTTTGGGGGACTCCAAAATCACTGTAGATGGTGACTGCAGCCATGAAATAAAAAGATGCTTACTCCTTGGAAGAAAAGTTATGACCAACCTAGACAGCTTGTTAAAAAGCAAAGACATTACTTTGCCAACAAAGGTCCATGTAATCAAGGTTAGTTTTCCCAGTAGTCATGTATGGATGTGAGAGCTGAACTATAAAGAAAGCTGAGTGCCGAAGAATTGATGCTTTTGAACTGTGCTGTTGGAGAAGACTCTTGAGAGTTCCTTGGATTGCAAAGAGACCCAACTAGTCCATCCTAAAGGAGATCAGTCCTGAGTGTTCATTGGAAGGATTGATGTTGAAGCTGACACTCCAGTGCTTTGGCCACCAGATGGGAAGAGCTGACTCATTTGAAAAGACCCTGATGCTGGGAAAGACTGAAGGCAGGAGAAGAAGGGAATGACAGAGGATAAGATGGTTGGATGGCATCACCAACTCAATGGACATGAGTTTGAGTAAACTCTAGGAGTTGGTGATGGACAGGGAGACCTGGCGTGCTGCAGTCCATGGGGTTGCAAAGAACCGGACGCAACTAAGTGACGGAACTGAACTGAATGAGTCACATTCCCTGTGCCCATGCTCCACTGTCACTCCTGTCATGAGGCCAAGTGTATTTAGTTACTCAGTTAAATTGTGGCAAGTCTTTTAACTTTCTTCACTAGTAGAATCTGGCAAATGTGACTTTGCACATGTTCTAGTCTGGCTTTAAAAGGTCTTACAGCTTCTGCTTTCACTCTTTGAAGCCCTGAGATCACTGTGCCTGACAAAATTAAAGAATATTAGATGAAAGAAAGAAAAAAGAATATGAGATGAAAGAATGTGTACAGAAAAAAGCTCAGGCACCCTGGCCATCACAAGGGAGCCTGCCCAGACCACCCAGAGAGAACAGCAGAATTGTCTGACCACCCACCAAGCCAGACAAAGAATTCAAGGGGTTTGATTTCAGCTACTTCGTTTTGGGGTAGTTTGTTAGGCAGCAATAAGTAAGGCAGTGCTTCAGCTATTTATCCATCCAACAAATATTTATGTATGGAATGCAAACTATATGCCAATCTCCAGCGGTGGACAAACAGGGGAACATCAGCAATGGTCCCTTTTTCCAAGGCCATTTACATCAACTGCTGAGGGTAAGGAAGGGAAAGACCAATGATTTAAATATGGTGAAATGAATAATAACTTTACATACAAAGAGGCAATGGCTGTGAGAAAAACAAAGCAGGATAAAGGCAGAGTGACTGAGGTGGGCAGGGACAAAGAAGACTTTCAGAGGTTTTCTGGGTTTTTTTAATGTTTAATTAGAAACCTGAATGTTGAGTAGAAATAAGCCAAGCAAAAAATTGTGAGGGAACAGCTTTCTATCAATAAACACTATCTGTCAACACACATGAGATCAGTCTTCCATGCCTTGGGGACATAAAGGTTGGGGGCAAGAGGGCAATGACTTCAGGAGGGTGGCTGAAGTTGAGTTCCGAGAAACAGGTGCTGAAAGGATCTCATGGGACCTGGTGCACCATAGTAAGAAGGTCTGTTATATTTGACGTAGTGAGAATTTTCTTCACTTTTAACATTTAGTTATATAGAGACATAAATATCCATTGCTAGAAATGATTCAAACAACACAGCAACAGACTCTCCTCTTAACCTCTAATAAGGCCCGCCTGTTGTAATGGCCATTTCGTCCCTTGATTTAAAAATAAAATCTTGGACTATCCTGAAGGTCTAATGGTTAAGATTCCATTCTTTAACCACAGGGGGTGCAGGTTGAATCCTTGGTTGGGAAACTAAGATACCACATGCCATCTGGCACAACCAAAAAAATTATAATAAAATCTGCATCAATATGAGCTTTAGAAATTGTTGCATGGATTCACATTTGACAAGCAAAAAGTCACCGTTAGGAGTCATGTCTTTAAAGTAGCTTGTTTTTATCCCAGAAATGCCTGACATTGGAGGGAAATGATATTCAAATTTGGATCCAATGATTAGGAGTTCAGAAATCAAGTATTGTGAGGACAGTTCTGAAACTGAAGAAGCTGTCACTCAGTCAGAAACTCAGAAGGATGAGGCAAGCAACAAAAGCCTTTTCAGGGCTCCTTGTGCTGTGCAGTTGAAACAGTGGTTGATTTTATAGCTAATAAGGCATTAAACTGAATCTTTTAAGCTTTTCATATTGAAAGTAATTGTAAATTGAATTTGCTAAAACAATAACTTAAAGAGGCAAGACCTGAATGTTGTCGGAGCACAGCAAATGATGTGGAATTTAAAGAACCACTGAAACAAGTGTCTTCGAGTACTTTATTGATCTTCCAGAAGCAGCTACTGTTAACCCTGAGCTTTGCTTGGCAAGTGGAATTATTGTGCATTGATTATTCATCATGGAGTCAGGCTATCAGACTCCAGCTCCAGGTGGGATGGTCATTTACATTTCAACACTTTGCTTCAATAGAAATAGTGCACCTTGGAAAGAGCAAAGAGATAGCATGTCACCCAGGTTCAGGGGCTTCATTCTGTGGTTTGTAAAAGCATCAATCCTGTCTCTGTTATCCCATATGTGGGTGTCTGTCTCCAAATATAGACTTTGTATAGGGATTACCAGTTACACTGAATCAGAGACCCATTAAGGATCTCATCTTAACTTGATTATCTCTGTAAGGACTCTATTTCCAAATAAGGTCACACTCTCAGATACTAAGGGTTAAGACTCCAGTATATGGATTTTGGGGAGAAGAGAGACACAGTTCAGCTCCTAACAGTGATAGTCCAAAGGGTAACAAATGACTTAGTATTCTCAGTCTTGGCCATGCCGCATCATCTCCTGGCAAGCTTTAAAAAATTAGCTCTGCCTGGTTCCCACTTTCATTTTCTTTGATTTAATTGGTCTGGGTTAGGAGCCCAGGCATAAATATTATAAGTAAGCATCTTAGGTAGTTCTAAAGTGTAGCCAAAATTGAAAACTATTCATTAAATATTTCATTTATTAGAATATTTAAAAATAGGATCTACTCATTCAGAATGGAAACTGTAACATAGATCAATTATTTTAAGCACCATGAGGGAAGAGACTCTCTTCATTGATCAGCAGCATATCCCTAGCAATATCTTGTCTGTGGTAGCTTTCCCATAAATATTAATGGAAGAATGAACACGTAAATAAATTCAATATACTCACTGAGTATCTACCATATGTTAAGCGTTACAGTGAGCACTGAAGACATGTGAATATTTTTCCAGTAAGTTAATGAGTGAATGAAGGAATGAGATTATACCCAATATTCTCTTCTGGTATAGGAAATGGGATTTTTCAATATAGAAGTTAGCATTTTCAGTATGCTGGAAAAAATCCACTAAAGCAAAAATATTTATCTTAAATCAATTAAACAGCTTGCCTTTTGCCTAGAAATTTTTGTGATTTTTTTTTCTTTTCTTCTTTTCTTTTTGTAATGGTTCTTACACAGCTAAACCTTGGGGCCATCCTCTTTTACTGAGTATATACATGTTTAGGTAACATCTGATAGACTCTTTATTGACACATTTCAGTATCACTGTATAATGTTTAAGAGTTGGCATTACTCTATAGGAGAGAAAGACGGATGGTATACACAGAATTATCATAAGAAATTCTTGCATTCAATACCATTTAGATGTCATTGTTAGTGGAGTAATACAATCTAAGATACAGATGTCAAAGTTTATCTTTCACAGCATTTGTCAGAGATCAGTTAGAATAAAGAGATGAGCAATTATTTGTTGAATCTAATTAGTTTTTATATCTAGACTAGATAGTACTTTGAGCCCAGTGAAAAAGCTTCTTTAGCTTTTTTCGTTTTTTAAGAGTCCTAGAAATTATGGAGAACTTCATTCACTTGTTTGTTGATCAACTTTCATTTTCTTTGATTTAATTGGTCTGGGTTAGGAGCCCAGGCATAAATATTATAAGTAAGCATCTTAGGTAGTTCTAAAGTGTAGCCAAAATTGAAAACTATTCATTAAATATTTCATTTATTAGAATATTTAAAAATAGGATCTACTCATTCAGAATGGAAACTGTAACATAGATCAATTATTTTAAGCACCATGAGGGAAGAGACTCTCTTCATTGATCAGCAACATATCCCTAGCAATATCTTGTCTGTGGTAGCTTTCCCATAAATATTAATGGAAGAATGAACACGTAAATAAATTCAATATACTCACTGAGTATCTACCATATGTTAAGCGTTACAGTGAGCACTGAAGACATGTGAATATTTTTCTAGTAAGTTAATGAGTGAATGAAGGAATGAGATTATACCCAATATTCTCTTCTGGTATAGGAAATGGGATTTTTCAATATAGAAGTTAGCATTTTCAGTATGCTGGAAAAAATCCACTAAAGCAAAAATATTTATCTTAAATCAATTAAACAGCTTGCCTTTTGCCTAGAAATTTTTGTGATTTTTTTTTCTTTTCTTCTTTTCTTTTTGTAATGGTTCTTACACAGCTAAACCTTGGGGCCATCCTCTTTTACTGAGTATATACATGTTTAGGTAACATCTGATAGACTCTTTATTGACACATTTCAGTATCACTGTATAATGTTTAAGAGTTGGCATTACTCTATAGGAGAGAAAGACGGATGGTATACACAGAATTATCATAAGAAATTCTTGCATTCAATACCATTTAGATGTCATTGTTAGTGGAGTAATACAATCTAAGATACAGATGTCAAAGTTTATCTTTCACAGCATTTGTCAGAGATCAGTTAGAATAAAGAGATGAGCAATTATTTGTTGAATCTAATTAGTTTTTATATCTAGACTAGATAGTACTTTGAGCCCAGTGAAAAAGCTTCTTTAGCTTTTTTCGTTTTTTAAGAGTCCTAGAAATTATGGGGAACTTCATTCACTTGTTTGTTGATCTACCTGTCCAACCAGGTCTGCTATTACCAGGTACAATAGCCCCTGTGGAAGTTGTAAAAAGGGGTCCTCCTTGGTAAATAAATTACAAAACAGCTGCCCTTCCTTGGGTCTACTACAGATCTACATCAGGGTACACACCATGGCAAGTTGGATTTCAGTGCACTGCTCCCTTAGCTAGATGTTTTTGTAAATAATGCTAGTCATCATATAAAGAACCCTGCATCCAGCAAATGTCTATGAAGAACCTACCATGTGCCAGGCCTGGGCTGGGCTCTGAACGTACAAAGATGAATGAGATATGGTCCTGCCCTTCTGGAAGTCCAAAGTCCACTTAGGCAGACCCAAACCAAAGGAATAAGTTAAGATAATGAGGGCAAGAGTCACATGAGAAATATAGCCAAGACCTCACGGAGGAGGTGATATTGGAAATGAGGCCTTGGAGGTGAATAGGACTTTATCACATAGAAAAAACTAACAGACAAACAAAAACAGAGAGTGAATAGTAAATGCCAATGTGTGATCACAGTAAGACATGACTAGGGGAAGTCAAACAACCCTAGAAAGACGGGGGAAAGACTGAGGGGATGGAAATAGCTGGAAAATTAGCTGGGAAATGTACATTGTCAATAGACAACTCATATTCACTGGATAATAGATACAAATGGATCTATTCATTTAAGACAGGAGAAAAGATTTGGGTGCCTAGAGTAATGTTAGAAAGCAAGGAGAATTAGGCAAACCCATACTGGGGGGAAATGTACTTGTTCATCTCGGAAAACAGGAAATTTTCACTATCGTATGGCTTCCATTCCTTAAGACATGTCTTTGAACTACTTAGTTAATCAGATAAATAGATTTTGAAATGTCTCATGTTGTATTTCATTTAAACTATATTTTCACTAAAATGAAATTGAAGCATCAACCCAGATAGGTCAATTCATTTTGGTTTAAATCCTTAAATTCAAGGTACAGGATAATTTTCCAATATTTTCATATGCAAATAAAGAAACTCAAACTATGTGACTTCTGTCAGCATTGAGGAGGGGTAAAGACGCTGTTAATCCTGGGGTACTCATTGCTTTGCCCTGAAGCCAGCAAATATTTTTTGGTAAAACTGCATACACCTCTCTGAGTCTTTGGCTTATAACCATCTTTCGTTTTCTTCTCTGTTTGACCTCTGCACAGCTGTAAAAGTTTGTAATAATTAACCAACCCAGTTAATGATTAGTAATGATTTCACATTACATGGTATCATAACAACCTGTGACTGCCCAGTTTCTGTGAAATTTAAATTTCAAACATAGCTGGCAGTCTATGTTCTTTTTCTTTTTTCAGATGCTTATATTTTCCTAGTGCCTTCAGGCTCTGTAAGTTCCTACTCAGCTAAAATAACATGGAATCTAACTTGAAAAATTCAGTGGAGTTTAGCTATAAATCATTCTGTGTTATATTCAAACTAGAGGTTTTGAAATTGATCACATCAGCAAGGTGACGCTCTAATTGCATTAGGTTATCTGATAATGTTCTAACATAACAATTTTCGAAGAGTGTTGCTTTAAAGATATTTCTTTGGAATGAATGGCAGCATCAGGCATTGAACGCAAAAGTAAACTGTCAGACTGAAAATCAGTTATGGTTATACATAGGGCCAAATTAATTGCCTTGTCAGGCTATACAATTGATGCATATCATTGCAACTCTGTGAATTGGGAGGCTTTAAGTATTAATCATTTTTTACCATAGTTCTGCTTTGCTATATAAAAATAATTTCAGAACACTTTGTGAACTCCTCAAGGGTAAATTAAACAGGGCTCACCTTTGCATCTTTAGCATTTGGCCTATGTCCAGTATATGCTAGATATTCAAAACACATTTAACAACCAAATGAAGAGCAGTGATAACCTCTTCCTAGATACTAAACTCTATGTAGATTGTTTTCTGCGAATTTGCTCATTAAGACTTCACAATAGCACCATGAAATCATTGCTACTGCTGCTGCTGCTGCTGCTGCTGCTAAATCACTTCAGCCGTGTCTGACTCTATGCAACCCCATAGTCGGCAGCCCACCAGGCTCTTCTGTCCTTGGGATTCTCCAGGAAAAAAAAAAAACAACACTGGAGTGGGTTGCCATTTCCTTCTCCAATGAAATCATTCAGTTCACTTCAGTTCAGTCACTCAGTCCAACTCTTTACCACCCCATGAAGTGCAGCACGCCAGGCCTCCCTGTCCATCACCAACTCCCGGAGTTCACTCAAACTTATGTCCATTGAGTCGGTGATGCCATCCAGCCATCTCATCCTCTGTTGTCCCCTTTTCCTCCTGCCCCCAATCCCTACCAGCATCAGAGTCTTTCCCAGTGAGTCAACTCTTCTCATGAGGTGGCCAAAGTAATGAAACCATTACCATTGTTAACCTTACAGAATATAAACAGAGGCATCAAAAGGTCTCACAACTAGTAAAGGATAAAGGATGTGTCTTGGTGGTTCTAAACTCCCCTTTCTTAACTGCTATGCTATACTAGATGAGTACTTGGGAAGTTTAAGCAACTAGTGACTGACCTGTGTGAATCTTCATTTCTATAGTGTGACAATAGCATCAGCACGAACATGGGATTCTGTCTAGGAAATTAAATTCTCATCTATTACACTCATAAACTTTGACCCCAAATGGGGGAAAAGGGGAATTCCTCTACACCAAGCAATAGATGTAGATGTAGATGTCCTACAATTCACTTAAGTGCTGACACTAACTGGAGTTAGTGTAGATCCCACAGGTTAAAGTAGGAAATTAGGAGGAGAAAAAAAAAGAAGAAGAACAGAAAGAGAGAAAATATCCCAGGGTTGTGTTGAGGTCTAAATGAGATATAGTAAAAGTACTTTGAGATAGACAAAGCAAATATGCAAGGGGTAATCACAGAATAGTACTGGTAACTATCAGTAAGCCTTGGGAATGAAACGTCAATACCAGTGGAGAAAATAACAATAAATAAGACACTATAAAGCAAAGTAAATTAAAAAGAATGACTTGACTGGTTATTTTCTGAAATTATTGGCAAAATCCACTCTTATAACCCAGTTAGCGACACAGAAATCTTCCTTTCTCCTCTGTGTGTAGAGGATGAATGTGCTCTAACTGGGGAAAACTCCTCCTGCCGCTTCATTCACAGCACAAAATGACAGCAAGAGAACCTGGCTTGAACCCACTGGCATCAAATAGATCTAGGCATTCCAATGTCACAAATAGCCCAAAAAGACTATTTCATGACATTTACCAGGCAGTTCATACAGCACTGGACTACCCTAAAATAATCCTCCTATTTCCTTCTACCATTCACAACAAAGAAAAGTAACAATCCAGGTTCAAAGAGTCACTTGGAGATACAATCAGTGACTACAGGTGAATGAATTATATTTCACTCAAAATGATTTATCACCCATAGCAGAAACGTTCAACACAGGGGGAAATGGGATATTTGGAAGAGTAAGTGCTAAAAACAAACAAACAAATGTCTTAGAAGGACATGACTGGCAGGCTGTTTATCTAGTATTCTAAGCAAGATTCCAGAAGTGATCCTTAAACTGTGGGATGATTCACCAAGGTACCACAAGTGCCTTGAGAAAAGGGATCTGAAAAGTCCATTTTGTTCTTAAAGCCACTGTTTAAAAGCCACTTCATCAGAAGTCTTTTAATCTTCAGGCTAGACTAAGTCCTCTGTATACATTATCAAGAGAACTCTGATCCTTTACCTCAAAGCTTTTATAGAAATTTTAACTTTTTGCATTTTTATTACAACAAATTAAAAAATACTCAAGAATGTTCTCTGATATACTCAACACTCAGATTCGACAACTGTTGTAATTTACTGTGTTGCTTCATCTACCCCTTTCCTTCTCTTTCTTCTTTTATGTTCGTGAAATCTTTATTTTTATTTTCTTTATTGAAGTGCTGTTAATGTACAACATTAAATAAGTTACAGGTGTATAATATAGTTGCTTCACAATTGCAAAAGCTATACTCCATTTATAGTTATTACAAAATACTGTCTCTCTTTCTTGTATTGTACAATATATTATTGTAGCTTATTTTATATATAATAGCTTGAGCCTCTTAATTTCTTACCCCTATGTTGATCCTCCTCACTTTCCTCGGCCACTGGAAACCACTAGTTTGTTCTCTGTATCTGTAAGTCTGTTTCTCTTTTTGTTATGTTCACTACTTTCTGTTGTTTTTTAGATTTTACATAAAAGTGCTACCAGCATCGTTTGTCCTTCTCTGACTTATTTCACTTAGTATGATCCATCCTGTTGCAAATTACAATTTTTCATTCTTTTTTATGGCTGAGCAGTATTCCATTGTGTGTGTGTATGTGTGTGTTTATACCACATCTTCTTTATCCATTCATCTGTTGATGGATACTTAGGTAGTTTCCATCTCTTGGTAATTGTAAATAATGCTGTTATGAATATTGGGGAGCATGTATTTTTTTGAATTAGTGTTTTGTTGTTGTTGTTGTTTTGGATATATACCCGAGTGGACTTGTTGAGTCATATGGTAGTTATATGCCATACTGTTTTCCACAGGGTTTGTATATTGATAAAATATTTAAAGCCAAACCTAGGGCTCATGTCATTTCATCTCTGAAGTCTTCAAAATGACTGTCTCAAAAATTATAAATTTTTTTACAACCACTGTATCCACCAAGGTTCCCCCCAAAAGCAGAACCTAAAACAAAGGCTTGTATGCAAGTCATCTCTTTGGGAAGTGATCCCAAGGGAGAAAGCAGGGCTGGAAGGAATGGAACAGGCAAGGCAGGAAAGCCAACTCAAGATCCATGACATGAGGATCAGCCCTGGGGACACCTGGGGCTTGATTCTGTGGAGGAGTCCTTGACAAGCTGTTGAATTTTATTCAGATTGTGCATAGAGTGACCAGTGGGGGAAGGGGGCTTATCCAGCAGTTCCCATACTGCCTATAGTCAGGGATTCCCCATGGGATCGGTATTAACTTTTTTACACTCCCAGGTTTGCAAAGGAGTGCTTCAGAATAAGACAGAAGGGCTGGAAATGTGGCTACTGGTCATCTGCAGGAGGCAAAGAGAAGCTCAGAGCAGAAGCTGAGAGGTCTGTGAGGCACTTTAACAGAGGTGTTTTTAGTTTCCACCTGTACAGCTCTGTGTACCAACAGCAACAGCTAGATAAACACAGAGCTGAGAGGACTAGTTCTAGGACACCAGAGGGGACTGACACAACTATAATGCCACTGCTACGGCTAACTAAATTCATCTCAATTCCTTAGTATCATCTAATAGTCTAAAATCAAATTTCCCCAATTGCTTCAAAAATGTCTTTTAGAGTTGCTTTGGCCTAATTAGGATCTAAACAAGGACCAAAAATTATATCTTTAATTAGCTAAGGATACTATATCCTCAAATCTCTTTTATTCTAGACTAGTCCTCCCTCACCATTTTTTATGCCATTATGCAAAAAGAAAAAAAAAAGTTAGTTGTCTATAGATGGCTCTGCTTGGTTTTGACACATTAGAGAGTCGTTTCACTTATTTCTCTATCCCCAATATTTTCAGGAAGGATCATAACTCTACAGGCTTTATTTTACTTAGATATAACTTTTGTGGCAATCAAATATGACAAGTGATGCCATGTGCTTCATAGCTCACCCCAACAGCAGACACATGTAGTGGAAAGAATGTGGTCCCCCAAAAGAAATTTTTCTAAAATGTAATTCTACATTCTAATCCCCAGAATCTATGAATATTATGTTATATGGGGAAAAAATGTGATTAAGGACTGTAAAAAGATGAACTTATCCTAGGTCATTTGAGTGGACTCTAAATGCAATCACATGTATTCTCATTAAAGACAGGCAGAGGACATTTGGGACAGCTGCAGAGAGCCTGTGAGAGGGTGCAGTCAGAGACTGGAGTGATGTGGCCACAAACCCAGCAACCAGAAGCTGGAAGACACAAGGAATGATTTCTTCAGAGTCCCCGAAGGGAATGCAGCAGTGCTGGACTTCAGATTTCTAGCCTCTAGAATTCTGAGACAGTATATTTCAGGTGAGCAAATGAATGTATCAGCCTGATCCCTCCCTCACCAAGTTCCCCAGGAACTTTCCTTCTAATGGTTCTATTCAGTAATGAGTGTGATCTGCACTATTATTTAAAAGTAATAAAATGGTGCTTTGTGAATTCCCTTATTCTTTTCCCCTTTACTAGTAAAAGTTCTTTTATAAAGAATATTCCCTTAGTAGGTTGGGCTCTTTGCTTATCCTAAAATGCTGTTCGTACAAGAAACACTAAAGATAAATACTTAATTCTTCTGTTTTAATTGCTATTTCCCAATTAAGGAAATGGTCATGATAATAATTATTTTTCATTGCAAGACTAGTTTTATTTTCTTAGCAATTGCATTTTATTTAAGTTTTTTTAGTTCTTTAACTGAAGGATAATTGCTTTACAGAATTTTGTGGTTTTCTGTCATACGTCAACAGAAATCAGCCACAGTTCAGTTCAGTAACTCAGTCGCGTCCCCTCTTTGCAACCTCATAACTGCAGTACTCCAGGCCTCCCTGTCCATCACCAACTCCCAAAGTTCACCCAAACTCATGGCCATCGAGTTGGTGATGCTATCCAGCCATCTCATCCTCTGTCATCCCCTTCTCCTGCCCCCAAACCCTCCCAGTATCAGAGTCTTTTCCAATGAGTCATCTCTTCATATGATGTGGCCAAAGTATTGCAGTTTCAGCTTTAGCATCAGTCCTTCCAAAGAACACCCAGGACTGATCTCCTTTATAATGGACTGGTTGGATCTCCTTGCAATCCAAGGGACTCTCAAGAGTCTTCTCCAACACCACGGTTCAAACATCAATTCTTCAGCACTCACCTTTCTTCACAGTCCAACTCCCACATCCATACATGACCACTGGAAAAACCATAGCCTTGTCTAGATGGACCTTTGTTGCCAAAGTAATGTCTCTGCTTTTGAATATGCTATCTAGGTTGCTCATAACTTTTCTTTCCAGGAGTAAGCGTCTTTTAATTTCATGGCTGCA
>SJYC01082976.1:0-10854 GCA_006408675.1 Madoqua kirkii
TAGGATGTAAATATAACAGTTTTAATATCCTTGTCTATTAGTTATAATACATGTATTAGTTCTGGATTGGTGTTGATTTGTAAATTTTGTCCTTGATACATGGCATATTTTCTGTTTCTTTGTATATTTTATAAGTTTTGAGTGGATGTAAGACATCATCATTTTGGCATATAGGTACTATAAATACTGTACCTATTCCTCTGTTGAGCTTTGGCCTGGAAGACATGTTATTTGAAAATAGGTTGGTATTTTTTGGCCTTGCTTTTAGTATCTGTTAGGTTGTATTAGAGCAGTGATTAGTTTGGTGTGATTAGTATAGCTCTAATTATTTTCCACTATTCATATGGACCTTTTCTATGTTCTCTATTTCTTGTTTTGTGAATCAATAGTCTAGCTGTTGGGAAAAGGTATCATTCCTGGCTATACATAAATTCTGGAAAATCTATTTCTACTCTCAGCTGGGGCAAGTGAACATTTGGGAAACATTTGAAAACAAGGTCAGAAATTAATGAAGTGGATGGTCAAGTAAGAATTGGAGGGGTCATGTACAAAATTCAAATTTCATTTTAAAAGGAATAAGGAGACTAATACTATGGTGATAATCATTGTGTAATTTATAAATATCAAATCAACATTGTAAAATTTACACAAAATTTTCAATCATATCTCAATAAAGTTGTAACAAATACTGTAAGCTATTGAAAAGATATATGAAAAGAAGTATATTCCTTGCCCTTCCTGTTTACTGGAAAATTGTAATTCCTAAGTTTTCAACTTAGTATATAGATGACAAGATGAAATAAAGAACAAATTATAGTTCTTTCAGCAGATGGCATTACATGTGGGGGAAAAGTTTGAAATCCAACAAAATTTCTTCAAGAAATAGAGATAATTTGCACCTGTAGAATAAAAGGGTTTTGTTAATTCAGAAAACACTAACCTCTGCCTTCTAAAAGAGTTATGGTTTATCATGATTTATCAGAGAAGATGTTAAGTTAGAACAGGAAGAGGGGTTATCTGAATAATGAAATTATTCAGTAGGTGATTTTGGAATAAGCACTCCTGATATGTCTAGAGGAATACATGGGATAAAAAGAGGGAATTGCCTATAGGAAGGATATCACAGCCATCGCACATGGGCATCAAAAATATCATGGTATGTTCAGCGGACATTAGGTAAATTACTTCTACTGTAACACTGGATGCCTTAAAGTAGAAGTAAAAAGGGAAAAAATGGACATTGGTGCTATACTGGGGATGATGTTTAAGACTAAGCTATTTAAACTTTATTCTATAAGCAGTGAAGAATTAATATAGATTTTTAAATAAAAGGGAGAGTGGGATCAGTGTAGGACATAATTTGAGCAATGCTTCAGGAAGAAAATCCCAACCTACCAAGTTCTGGATGACAGAGTAATGGAATGATATAAGCATGGGGAACAAGGGAATGGAAAGACTTAACACATTATGGGAGACACAACGAGGACATGAACCCAAACAGGTAATGGTGTGAACTGAAAAAAAAAAAAGTATTATGGATTTACTAGGTCTCTATCTCAGTGATAAGTGCTTCCATATATTTTCTAACTTATTCCTCTCAATATCATTTTGATATAGCCATTATTTTTCTGAAAATTAGAAATGAAACTGTAAAAGTTGAATGACTCGTTTATAGCTCTGTAGCTGAGAAACATCAAACTTCGACTTGAACCAGACCATCTTCTATATTCATGCTTCCAATTTTTTTGTTTCACCACTCTTCAAGAAATAGACTCTTAGAAGTATTAGTTTATATTTAGAAATAAATATAGAAGGACTAGGAAAAAGAGATAAAAGAACTTGAAGGAAAGAGATAACTTTAATCTAGCACTTGACCACGGAGAGTGCATTTATTTAAAAGATAACAGAAAGAAAGCAACTATTGGAAAGGTAGGAGAAAGAGAAGATAATGCTGAGAGTCAAGGAAGATGAGAAAATTATACGAATACTGATTGTTAAGGAGTTATTTCTCTTCTTGAAAAGATAAACTATGTATTTCTATCTTCTAAGGTAGGTGAGGGAATAAGTCACACAAAAAGAATCTGATGGATAAGAAAGTTGATGCCAAAGACTTCATGTCTTGTTCACCAAGTTAGCTCATCAAAAATAGGAAAGATTGAAGCGGGCAAATTGAATGAGAATTGGATCACTGAGATTTTTGTCCTTTTTGTTTTGTTTTGCTACTATTAACAGGTTAGTATATGTTTGTAAATACATGGAAATTATTGATGAGAGCAGAAAAACGAAGATCTTAAATGGTATGGCAATTTTTGATAGAACAGATAAAGGAGTGGTACAATTATATTACTGGAGTGAGTTAGTTACCTTTGGTGAAAAGAAAAGAGGCATGGATTCGTATGAATTATACAGAAAGGAATCAGAGAGGTGAAAAAAATTATAATGTAATTTAAAAGTTCAGAACATGACTTAAGAAGTAGACAAGGTCACTAGAAGAGGGAAAGTGTACTGTGTCTTCACAAAGAGTATTTTGAAAAAAATTCTACTTAAATGTATTGTAGACAATAATTCAGTTTCATAAACCATCCAGTCCAAGATGTCACACCTTTGAGGGAAACTATAAATAATTATAGGGGTTCCCACAGTTTTACCTATAACCTGATCCTCACAGAATTCACAAATTCTCTAAAACATGCCTTCTTCTCTTCCTACCACCTCATAGGAGAGGATCTGGCTGCCACAAGGCCTTTGATAGACCTTCTTCACTATAGTTTAGAAGAGATTATTCCTTCACTTGTGGTTTCTTCCACCACTGAATTTTTCTTTCTTTCTTTTTAAGCAGAATTGTAATATTCAAAATTTCCACCAGGCCATGAAAGATTCTAGTTTTCAGCCGAACTCTCTCTCTCTTTTTTTCCAGGCAGGACACATAAAATTTAATTTCCTGACCTCTTTTGCTGATGTATAGCAGTCATTTTTCCACAACATTAGACTAGGTAATCTATTCTTAGGGGAACCTCGTCAAGCCTGACTGATATTCTGCATTTTTCTTTCTTTTCCCTATTTTATATATATTTTTATTCTTTCTTCCCCATCATATTTTCTGCTGTGGAAGTATAATAATAATGATAAAATATCTCGGAAAAGATAGAATATATTTACTAGTCCATGATGCTAAGATGAAGTGAGAAGTAGAAAGGTCATGTCTTCCATTTTTTAAAATAAAGTGAAATAATAAATTTGCATGTTGAGAAAAATCCACAATCTCAGCTAGAAATATCCCATTTGTAGATTGTTTTGATACTGGTATCATATTGGAAGACGAATTCTAGTGTCAATGAAAACTGCTGGTACAATGACAGCTGTGGAGACCAATATCTTCTATTAATGCAAAGAAGACACAAAAATACCACTGGGTTTTTTGCTATCCTGTCAGAATTAGTCACCCAACTTGCTTTCAGGGGACTGCCGGCATGCCACCTTGTTTCCTTGACAAGGCTGAGCACAGGACCAAGTTCAGAAAGGGCACGCTCTTGCTTGTCATAATAATGTTAGACTCTTCCTATTTTACTCTCTATTATCCTGTGGCCCATCAGAAAAATTAACACAGTCCGCACGTTCTCATTTTTTCTCTCCACAAACAAGGCACTGGACAGCTGTCAGACTGGAATAACTTCTACTCATAATCAATTTGTGTCTGATTCAAAGAACTGAGCCAGAAATGCAACGAGAAAACCCATTCCCATTGCCTGGAGGTTTAGGCCAAATCTGGCCAGAGGGTGGTGAGAAATGAACTGGTGCAGTTGGGCAGTACAGACCATCTATCCTGTAATAATATGATAAGCAGCATTAAGCATTTATTGAGAACTTTCTGTGATTGTGCCATTGTACCAAATGCACTGCCTGTAGAAAACCGAGGGGAAAAAAGTTTACAGTTTAATTAGAGATTGACCTACATAAGGAAAACATAAAGTGTTATATTCTCAGCATGAAATGGATGATGCCAACAAGTAAAAGCTATAGGAGTTTAGAGACTGGAGAGCCCAGCATGCATGTTCAGTTAAGCTATATGTTAAATATATATAATAAGTCATCCCTAATAGTGAGAGTGAATTTTTAAATCTCAGTTATCTGAACTTGAAATCTACCATTTGAATTTCACTCAAATATTTATTTTACTTGGCTCTGTAAGCCAGGTGCTATATTGGTCTTTGGCGTCATTTTTTCCTAAGAATATGTCTGACAATTTTCATAGTATGTAAACCTAAATATTCTGATTTATGAACTTTTAAAATGACCTTTAGTATTTCATTAGATAAAACAGAATTATAGCATTAAATAATATTAATGGAGATGAAGTGTACTGAAGTCAATATAGACCACTGGAAATGTAAAAAAGGAATATAAATGGTATAAACAGCTTTAGCTAAAGGGATTTGAGTCTTAGGGAAAAGTTCAGCTATGTAGTATATAAAAATTTAACTAATAAAGTAATAACAGTTTGCTTGATATAGCAAACAAATCTGACAGATTCTCACATTTTCTTTTCTTATTTCACCAGCCTTCAATGTGATTGTAATGCAGCCAAAAAAAAAAAAAAAATTCATTCTCATAGGAAGTAATAATCCAAGAAGACCACCCTCCCCTTCCTTGCTACTAGCTGTGTTGAATGAATTAGCCACCACATTTATTTACGTGTTTGAGTTTTAAAGACAATGCTTTATACCATTGAACTGGTTTTATTTTATTGAAGTATAATTTATTTACAATGTTGTGTTAATATCTGCTATACACCAAAGTGATTCATATGTGTGTATGTAAATGTATGTGTATAATACAATTTTATTCCAGACTTTTCTCCCTTCTCTCTGCTATCCTAGATTCTGGTCTGTGCAGTTCAAGGATGCATTTTTGGACAGTGTAGTTTGAACTGAGAAATATTTAAAGTCAAATAATATAAGTTATTTTTCTTTGATATAGACTAATTAAACTATGGACAGCAAATGGGAATACAGTCTAAATATAAACTGTGCCTGGTAGGTTGTAGACACTCAAACAATGTTTGTTGAGTAGTTGAATATATAGAAAAAAAATTCATGGAAAGCCCAGTTCCAGCTAGCTTCCCTTATTCCATGGGCCTGAATGATTTCCGAGATTTTCTTTTTTTTTTAATTTATCTATTGAAGTTGGAGGATAATTACTTTACAATATTGTGACGGCTTTTGCTATACATCAACATGAATTGGCCAAATGTACACATGTATCCTCCCAGTCCTGACTACCCACCTGCCCCGACCCAACTCCTCCTCTGCACCCCATCCCTCCAGGTTTCACAGAGCGCCAGCCCTGGGTGCCCTGCTTCATGTATTGAACTTTCAGTGGTCACCCATCCTACATATGGTAATGTATACAGAGTTTTTCAATAGCAACACTACCTTAGGATTTCTTATTACTCCATGTAGTATCTGGAAAGGTAAATCAATGTCATCTCTAAAGGGACAAAAAGAAAAAGTGAAGTTGAAAAAATAAGCGGTATGATATAAGTTACCTGTTTCTATGACTGAAGAAAGAACGTCACATCTCAGTTCAGTTTAGTTCAGACACTCAGTCGTGTCCTATTCTTTATGACTCCATGGACCACAGCATGCCAGGCCTCCCTGTCCATCAGCAACTCCCAGAGTTTACCCAAACTCAGGTCCATTGAGTTGGTGATGCCATCTAACCATCTCATTCCTTGTTGTTCCCTTTTCTTCCTGTCTTCAATATTTCCCAGCATCAGGGTCTTTTCAAATGAGTCAGCTATTTGCATCAGGTGGCCAAAGTTTGGAGTTTCAGCTTTGACATGTCCTTCCAATGAGCACTCAGGATTGATCTCTTTTAGGATGGACTGGCTGGATCTCCTTGAAATCCAAGGGATTCTCAAGAGTCTTCTCCAACACCACAGTTCAAAAGCATCAATTCTTCAGTGCTCAGCTTTCTTTATAGTCCAACTCTCACATCCATACATGACCACTGGAAAAACCATAGCCTTGACTAGACGGACCTTTCTTGACAAAGTAATGTCTCTGCTTTTTAATATGCTGTCTAAGTTGCCCAAAACTTTCCTTCCAAGGAGGAATTGTCTTTTAATTTCATGGCTGCAGTCATCATCTGCAGTGATTTTGGAGCCCCTGCAAATATAAAGTTAGCCACTATTTCTCCATCTATTTGCCATGAAGTGATGCAACCGGATGCCATGACCTTAGCTTTCTGAATGTTGAGTTTTAAGCCAACTTGTCCACTCTCTTCTTTCACTTTCATCAAGAGGCTCTTTAGTTCTTTCTTCTTCACTTTCTGCCGTAAGGGTGGTGTCATCTACATATCTGAGGTTATTGATATTTCTCCCAGCAATCTTGATCCCAGCTTGTGCTTCCTCCAGCCCAACATTTCTCATAATGTACTCTGCATATAAGTTAAATAAGCAGGATGACAGTATACAGCCTTGACACACTCCTTTTCCTATTTAGAATCAGTCTGTTGTTCCATGTCCAGTTCTAAGTGTTGCTTCCTGACCTGCATACAGCTTTCTCAAGAGTCAGGTCAGGTGGTCTGGTATTCCCATCTCTTTCAGAATTCTCCACAGTTTATTTTGATCCACACAGTCAAAGGCTTTGGCATAGTCAATAAAGCACAAATAGATGTTCTGTTCTGGAACTCTCTTCCTTTTTCGATGATCCAGCGGATGTTGGCAATTTAATCTCTGGTTCCTCTGCCTCTTCTAAAACCAGCTTGGACATCTGGAAGTTCACGTTTCACATATTGCTGAAGCCTAGCCTGTAGAATTTTGAGCATTACTTTACTAGCGTGTGAGATGAGTGCAATTATGTGGTAGTTTGAGCATTCTTTAGCATTGTCTTTCTTTGGGATTGGAATGAAAACTGACCTTTTCCAGTCCTGTGGCCACTGCTGAGTTTGCCATATTTGCTGGCATACTGACTGCAGCACTTTCACATCATCATCTTCCAGGATCTGAAATAGCTCCATTGGAATTCCATCACCTCCACTAGCTTTGTTCATAGTGATGCTTTCTAAGGCCCTCTTGACTTCACATTCCAGGATGTTTGGCTCTAAGTGAGTGATCACACCATCATGATAATCTGGGTCATGAAGATCTTTTTTGTACAGTTCTTCTGGGTATTTTGCCACCTCTTCTTAATATCTTCTGCTTCTTTTAGGTTCATAACATTTCTGTCCTTTATTGAGCCCATCTTTGCATGAAATGTTCCCTTGGTATCTCTAATTTTCTTGAAGAGATCTCTAGTCTTTCCCGTTCTATTGTTTTCCTCTATTTCTTTATACTGATCACTGAGGAAGGCTTTCCTATCTCTTCTTGCTATTCTTTGGAACTCTGCATTCAGATGCTTATATTTCCTTTTCTCCTTTGCTTTTCACTTCTCTTCTTTTCACAGCTATTTGTAAGGCATCCCCAGACAGGCATTTTGGATTTTTGCATTTTGGGGGGGTTGTGGGGGGATGATCTTGATCCCTGTCTTCTGTACAATGTCATAGACCTCCTTTCATAGTTCATCAGATACTCTGTCTTTCAGATCTATTACCTTAAATCTATTTCTCACTTTCACTTCTCACATCACATCTCAGTTGTGCCAAAACCCCTATCTACCACATCTACTTAACCCCATAAGCTAAACCAACAAAAAGAAAGGAAAACTATCAGAATGATATTCTAATACAAAAAAAGGAATGTTTGCTTAAAAAAAGGTCCATTTCTGGGGCAAGACATTTCGTCCAGGAAGGGTGGAAAAGGGAAAATTGTCATATGAAAGAATGAGTTCAGAGTTTAGATATGAAAATCCCCATCGTTGGAAGCTATGGCTTTTCCAGTAATCATGTATGGATATGACAGATTGACCATAAAGAAGGTTGAATGCTGAAGAATTTATGTTTTTGAACTGTGGTGTTGGAGAAGACCCTTGAAAATCCCTTGGACTGCAAGGAGGTCAAATCAATCAATTCTAAAGAAGTCAATCCTGATTGTTCTTGGAAGGACTGATACTAAAGCTGAAACTTCAATACTTTGATGAGCTGATGGAAAGAGCCAAGTCATTGGAAAAAATCTTGATGCTGGGAAACATTGAGGGCAGGGGGAGAAGGGGTTGACAGAGAATGAGATGGTTGGATGGCATCACTGACTCAATGGACATGAGTTTGAGCAAACTCTGGGAGATAGTGAAGGACAGAGAAGCCTGATATGTTGTAGTCCATGGGGTCACAAAGCATCGGACACAACTTAGTGACTGAACAACAGTGGTTAGAATTATTGAGGACTTCAACTAGCAGTGTATTTCGAAGAGCTCTCTGCTGGTTTTGATGAATTTGTGGAATTGTCTCCTTGTCTACTCATTACCACGAAAAAAAAAAAAAAACAAAAAGAAGATCTGACAATTCCAGCAATCTTCTTTAGCTTCTGTTGTTTTCCATTAGCAACGGGAGCATATTCTTTTAGTGAAACACAAAAGCTGGTATCCCAGGCTACCGCTGAGCCTTGCAGCATGCAGGGCGATTCACTCATTCGGAGAGACGCTCGGAAAGGTGGTTAGAGACTGTTTTAGCACTTTATTTGTCCCAATTATCTGCTCCTGCCTATTAGGGTGAATGGAACATCATGGCATTGTTTATCACGGGCTTTATATTCGCTAATAACATTGTTGTTTATTACTGCAAACATGCTGTATGCAGTCAGCTCTGCTTCTGTTTATCCCCACTGCTCCAAGTTCTGGTTTTGTTTTCTTGCTTTGTTTCTTTCTTTTTTCCTTCTTCTTCTCTTTCTTTTTTTTTTTTTTCCTACCCCAAACAAATCAAATGAACTAACCAAATTTCCCACATTGTGTGACTAAGGATGCTTCTTCAATTAAGCTTCAGGTTGATTAATTTCAGGCAGTTTCAGAAAATAGCACGGTGATACCTACATGCTGGATTGCTCTCCGACCATATTTCAATGGCAAGTGCCTGCTGGAGCTTTTCCTTCCAGGTGCTCACAGTCTGAGTATACTAGTTTGAGTAGCCATCAGAGGAAAGGATGCAGAGAATTGTTGCCATTAGATCATTTAATCTTCCCCACGGTCCTCTTCTTCCACACACTGTTTTACACAAACGTATCCAGGGACTCTCCATGGCCTGAGGCCTGCTGAATGTGCTTTAAAAAATGCCCCTCATTTGAGCCTGTAGGAAAGATAGTATCTGTGTAGTCTATTTTTCCTGTAACCACACTGAATTGTGAGAACGCTGCAGTGTTCTTTCTCTGCACATATGCTTGCAGCATCCTAATACCTAGTGCCTTATTTAAGAAACAATTAAGATAGATGATCAATACCAAAAATAGCACGGTGATACCTACATGCTGGATTGCTCTCCGACCATATTTCAATGGCAAGTGCCTGCTGGAGCTTTTCCTTCCAGGTGCTCACAGTCTGAGTATACTAGTTTGAGTAGCCATCAGAGGAAAGGATGCAGAGAATTGTTGCCATTAGATCATTTAATCTTCCCCACGGTCCTCTTCTTCCACACACGTTTTACACAAACGTATCCAGGGACTCTCCATGGCCTGAGGCCTGCTGAATGTGCTTTAAAAAATGCCCCTCATTTGAGCCTGTAGGAAAGATAGTATCTGTGTAGTCTATTTTTCCTGTAACCACACTGAATTGTGAGAACGCTGCAGTGTTCTTTCTCTGCACATATGCTTGCAGCATCCTAATACCTAGTGCCTTATTTAAGAAACAATTAAGATAGATGATCAATACCTTAATCAGGAGGAAAGATTCCTTAACTGTGCCAATAGTAAACTGCTCTTTCTCTCCCTCTTTCTTCCTGGTGGAGAGCGTTTGTAATCTGGACTACTTAGACATGTGCCCATCATCACTAGAATAATATGGGAGTGGGGAAGACAGATCTTGTTCAAAGTAGATGGATGGATTAGGAAGTAAGGCCAAATAGAGCATCTTGTTGGAAAGATATGTGCTAATTCACTGCTAATAATTAGGGACAACTAAGTTTCAAACTGACAATAAAACTCAGGTTTACCTGATCAGGAGAGACTTTCTCTTGAAAAGTGGCCACAGAAACAGATACATTTACAGTTTATTAAAGATGTGGAAAAGCATGGTAATCATGGGGGAAAAAAATCTGTTTTTCAGACTCAGGCCCTGTGCCTGTATCCTCTCTGTGAGCACCTTTTCACTCTAAGCTCTTCACCTACTTTTGAGCTTTATTTTTTGAGCTTCAGTGTCCTCATTGTAGAATTGAAACTATAACCATCTTATGTGCTATGCTGTGCTGAGTTGCTCTGTCATGTCCAGCTCTTTACAATCCCATGGACTGTAGTCTGCCAGGTTCCTCTGTCCATGGGGATTCTTCAGGCAAGAATACTGGAATGGGTTGCCATGACCTCCTTGATAATCTTATAACCACTGTAGACAGGTTAGCTTTTTTCTGACCAGAAATCATTTTTCAGAGGAACATTATAGAATTAAGAACTTTTACATCCAGGATTGAATTAAAACAAGCAAAAAAATGAAACACACACACACACACATACACACACACACACACAATTAGATACACAAAGAAAACAGGAAAATGTTAACCTATTTTCAAGGAAACAAAAGTTATCAATGGAAATTCAATTCAATATCACCCAGATACTAAAATTAACAGAAAAGTGCATTAGATAAAATATCATAAATATGTTCAAAGGATTAATAAATGAAAAATGAGAGAATAAAAAACCTTGGAAGAGAAATAAAAGTACAAAACATCAAATGGTAATTTTTGCATTAAAAATAAAGTACTTAAAGTGCAAAA
>SJYC01082981.1:0-31525 GCA_006408675.1 Madoqua kirkii
GGTGGGAATGCAAACTAGTACAGCCACTATGGAGAACGGTGTGGAGATTCCTTAAAAAATTGCAAATAGAACTGCCTTATGACCCAGCAATCCCACTGCTGGGCATACACACCGAGGAAACCAGAATTGAAAGAGACACATGTACCCCAGTGTTCATTGCAGCATTGTTTATAATAGCCAGGACATGGAAGCAACCTAGATGTCCATCAGCAGATGAATAGATAAGAAAGCTGTGGTACATATACACAATGGAGTATTACTCAGCCCTTAAAAAGAATAAATTTGAATCAGTTCTAATGAGATGGATGAAACTGGAGCTGATTATACAAAGTGAAGTAAGCCAGAAAGAAAAACACCAATACAGTATACTGACACATATATATGGAATTTAGAAAGATAGTAATGATGATCCTGTATGTGAGACAACAAAAGAGACAGAGTTATAGAACGGACTTTTGGACTCTGAGGGAGATGGAAAGGGTGGGATGATTTGGGAGAATGGCATTGAAACATGTATGCTATCATATAAGAAACGAAGCACCAGTCTATGTTCAATACAGGATATAGGACGCTCAGGGCTGGTGCACAGGATGATCCAGAGGGATGATGTGGGGTGGGAGGTGGGAGGGGGCTTTGGCATTGGGAGATCGTGTACACCTGTGGCTGATTCATGTTAATGTATGGCAAAACTAATACAGTATTGTAATGTAGAATAAAGTAAAAAAAATAAAATAAACTTCAAAAAAAAAAAAATAAACCAGACAGAGAAAGATAAATATTGCATGTTATCACTCATATTTGGACTCTAAAAAAATAAAATAAATGGATAACAAGAAAGAAACAGACTCACAAAGGTAACAAACTAGTGGTAACCAGAAGGGAGAGAGAAGTGGGAAGGGGCAATATAGGGCTGTGGAATTAAGAGACACATAGTACTCTGTAGAAAATAGTTAAGAAACTATGGTATACTGTTCAGTACAGGGATCTGTAGGCATTATTTTATAATAGTTTTAAATAAAATGAAATGTGTAAAATATTGAATAAATATGTTGTATACCTAAAATTAATATAACATTGCAAATCAACTATACTTCATTTAAAAATGACAAATCATGCAATTTCTATATGAATGTTAGACTATAATAATCAATAAGAGTCTGCCAGCTTTAATCCTTTATTGTTTTGCATAAAATAGGCTATTATATAATCAGAATCTTAGAGTTTAAAAGTACATTCAAGCTGATGAAGTCTACCCTCCTATTGGAGGATATATTTTAAGAATAATGAACATCAAAGAATAGAAGTTAATTGAGCTTTGAAATTCATATTCTTTTTAACTTCTTTCTGTAGCACAGACTGTTGGGATTCCACCCTTGCCTTCATGCAGGGACTGCTGCCTGTCCCCAGTATGAAATACAAATCTTCTGAGGCTGTGCAGCATTTCTTCTATCTTTTCTCCTAGAATGTCTTTGTTGAATCTATCTGAATGTAGAGAATGATTGGAATCCTTTTGTGCCTAGTTCATTCAGGACAAGAAGCAATCTTAGATGGAAGATGATATGGCAATTGTTTATGTGACAGTCTCTTACTGTCTCTTAAGTATTCTAGCCTATTTGAGAGCAAGGACTGTCAATCTATGTTCCTTCATAGAAGTTTGTTTTGTGTCTTCTGCAAAAAAAGGAGCCCCATGTGTCTTTCAAGAGTTTTACAATCATTAACTTGTTATATGCCCACAGTAACTCTGTGAATAGTCAAGATTAAGTATCATTCTCATTTTCTAGGAAGCAAAATAAGGTGAGACGACTCGTTCAAAATTAATAGAACAAATAAGCAGCAAAACTGGAACTGGAATTAAATTTTCCCTGATTGGTTCTGTGCAGTTTCTGCTACTCCACTTCTGGATGTAGGATTTGTCTTACAGCTGAAAGTGAAAGTGAAAGAAAGTGAAGTGGCTCTAAGTATCATTCTCATTTTCTAGGAAGCAAAATAAGGTGAGACGACTCGTTCAAAATTAATAGAACAAATAAGCAGCAAAACTGGAACTGGAATTAAATTTTCCCTGATTGGTTCTGTGCAGTTTCTGCTACTCCACTTCTGGATGTAGGATTTGTCTTACAGCTGAAAGTGAAAGTGAAAGAAAGTGAAGTCGCTCAGTCGCGACCCCATGGACTGCAGCCTACCAGGCTTCACTGTCCATGGGATTCTGTAGGCAAGAATACTGGAGTGGGTTACCATTTTGTTTTCAAAGGGATCTTCCCGACCCAGAGGATCGAACCCCAGTCTCCCACGTCAGGGGCAGACGCTTTAACCCCTGAGCCAACAGGGAAACCCTTTAAAAGTAACAAAGCAACTTCTCAAAACTCCTTTCAACTTGTATTCTATCTACTAGTTCAATCTTTATTTCTATACTAGAAAACTCATTTTCTTGAATTACCTATATCAATTCCTTAATTCAGCACAATTATCAATTAATTTACTAAAAAGGTAATTTGTATGATCCCTTGTCTTAAATGCAATCACATTCAAATGTATATTACATGCAATACTAAAAAGAAAATCACCCAGATAACACTGATTATTCACTGAATTATCATGAAGTAGGGACTAGATCTTACAATTAATATAAATCCATTTATCACATGGTAATTCTCAACAATGCTAAATTCTATTGGCCATTTGTAGGTTGATACGGTTGTATAGTACTAGCAGATGTTAAATTAGTTTATAAAAACACCTAGGAACAACTGTAGCAGCAGATTGCTTGTAAGTAATAGGCGAGATTATAAAATTCAGATTACATGAAATACAATAGGTTTATAGTGACAGAAAGAAAAATACATACAAATCTTAGTGACAAGGTGTAGAATGAACTAAATTAAGATAAATTCAAAACAAACGGATTCTATATGCATTAATACCATTAATAGTAAAGATAGTTCATTAGGTACTCTCCTATCAGGGAACTTCCATGCTTCTCTCATCCATTTTTGAGATGCTTGCTACTATATATTCCCTTGAAATTCATGATAGTGTTTGCTACATATAAATGCATATGTCATATATAGAAAATTAGCAATTCATAGAAAATGATGAATAAAATTTACCTAGAAAATAAGGGGTTATAAAAAGTTCCATATTCCCTCTAACTCTGTGAACAAGTTGGTTATTGCAGTCAATGAAACTGGGATGTTTCAATCATATTCTAATGGAAACAAGAGTGCCATCTTCACAAAAGCGACACTTCTGTATAATGAGGCTAGATTTGACTCTGTTTGATTTCTCTCCAGAGACTGTGTTATGCAATAAACACAGAAACAGTAACACAACAGATGTTTGAAAACAACAAAAAATAGGCATTTCTCCTTTCCAGAAGTTGCTGCGGTCCACATTAGTTTAAATAAATTTAAAATTTCTCAACCATAATTACAGATTCTCTGATAAACATTGGTGCGAGGGAAGATATTTTTGAGAGAAGGCATTAATAGCATTTCTCTATAAAAATATGCCAGAATATTTAATGAAAATATGCATTCTTGCTGAAAAATTTTAATTAATCAGAATTTTTGATATTTGGATTTGTCAGAGAGGAGAGAGAGGTTCTTTTGGTGAGAAATCAGAAGGACGTGTACAGGGTAGATTCTAAATGGCATTTTAATTCTATTCAGTAAAATCATTTATTACTCTGACTACAAAAGAGCCACCCTGTTGATTCTCAATGCTTTTGAATGCTCTGTGACTAGCATTACAATGACTGACGCAACACAATGCGTGGAGGAAAAAGTTCTCTCTCCCTCTCCCTTTCTCTCCAATCAATATGCTGGAAGAAAATGTCACAGACTCCATTGAAGGTAATAGGTTTAGATCACCATTACACTTTCTATTCAATGAGCTGAGGCTGTTTGGGCCATTTCTGTTGGAAAATTATGGCATTTTATTCTATTCAGTAAAATCATTTATTACTCTGACTACAAAAGAGCCACCCTGTTGATTCTCAATGCTTTTGAATGCTCTGTGACTAGCATTACAATGACTGACGCAACACAATGCGTGGAGGAAAAAGTTCTCTCTCCCTCTCCCTTTCTCTCCAATCAATATGCTGGAAGAAAATGTCACAGACTCCATTGAAGGTAATAGGTTTAGATCACCATTACACTTTCTATTCAATGAGCTGAGGCTGTTTGGGCCATTTCTGTTGGAAAATTCACCTGTTTGAAAGATTCATTTTAGTCAATGCATTAGAACAAAACAGCAGAGAAGCGAGACTGCTCCACCTCTGGCTTGTACCCTTCCTTCTTTCTGTTGCAGATACATTTCAGTCCCAGCTATACAGCCAGATCTAATTGAAATATATGGAAACCTCAGCAGCAGGGCCATTAAAAAAAAGGTAGTAGAAGGAGCAGGTGTAAGTTTTTCTTCGTTATCATTCTCCTATTTCTCAGCACTCATTCCTTCCATTCAGTGTCTCTTCCCAGGCTTCTCTGAACCCTCTATCATAACATGCTCCATGCTAGCCTCCTCTTTGCAAGAAGTCTTCTCCTGGGGTCATGCCATTCTTTCTGTCTTCATCATCCTGTGTCTTGTCCCATGATCCATCAAAGGTAATTAAAATTATATCACACCAGTCTCAGATGTTCTTGCAAAAACTGGTGTAATGACTCATTCCTTACTAATATTCCACACATTAGAAGATCATCATCTTACCTTTAATAAGTACCTCCCACAGAAGGCTTAGGAAGAGGGAATAATCTGTTCTATCCTTCTGTAAGCCTGACTCAAAGACTTTTGGCAATGGAATTTCAGTTCATTCGTGTAAGTGGCTTTGAGAAGAAACATCTGAGTGGGTGGATGGAGGTTTAGTAAACTCACAAACTACATCACCTCTCTATTTCCATTGTTTAGCTGGAATTTTTCTAAATTCTCATGTAAAGTAATGTGGAGCAGGCAATGGCACCCCATCCAGTACTCTTGCCTAGAGAATCCCATGGACGGAGGAGCCTGGTGGGCTACAGTTCATAGAATCAGGAAGAGTCGGATATGAGTGAGTGATTTCACTTTCACTTTTCACTTTCATGCACTGGAGAAGGAAATGGCAACCCACTCCAGTATTTTTGCCTGGAGAATCCCAGGGACGACGGAGCCTGGTGGGCTGCCATCTATGGGGTCGCAAAGAGTTGGACATGACTGATGTGACTTAGCAGCAGCAGCAGCAGATTCACATCCTCCCTCCAAACAGATTGGTGTCCTTAAGTCTGATCTAAAATAAAATTGGAACCAACACTGGGTATGTCCAAATGTTTCCTTTCCAGAATTGGTTATGACTTTTTTTTTTTAAGGCAGTATTGCCTGGTACTCAACACCTGCCATCAGACAGCATGTGAGTTTTAAGTTTGTTTGGTAACTTATCAGAAGTATAAGCATGGCAAGTTGATACTGTAGCTTAGTTGTTTCATTTACCAAGTCTTTTAGTACTTTATGGTATTTAGGCATATATGATTAGAGCACAGTTCCTGTAGAGCTATGTAGTTAAAGCACTTCAAGCACTTAGCAAATATCTCACCTTGTTAATACCTATTTAAGTAAAATTAACTATTTTTATGAATGAAATAGGGCTTCCAAGTGGTGCTATTGATAAAAGAATCTGCCTGCCATTGTAAGAGACTGTAGCTACCATCCCTCGGTCAGGAAGAACACCTAGAGGATAAAATGGCAACCCATTCCAGTATTCTTCCCTGAAGAATCCCACGGACAGAGGAGTCTGGCGGGTTACATTCCATAGGTTCGCAAAGAGTTGGACATTGTTGAAGTGACTTAACATGTATGTATGTATGAATGAAACAATAAAATTCTCTAAGATGTTTAAATGAATCAGTTGATCAGAGTTCTTTCGTCTGATAAATAGTCATCACTTTGCAGTGCACAGCATTTATATGGAAGAGAGCACAGATGGTGTTATTGGGAAACAAGAGAAATGGACACAGACTCACTGGGGTCCCCTCTTCCAAGATATACATTTATAAAATATATGGACCACATTTCAACTAATCAAATGATACATGCAACTTAGTTCTCAAAAGAAAAACTTGGGTGTTATCTTCCTATGAGTGATGTTTATGCTGTGCAAAAGATCATTAAAATTCAGATTCCAAAGCTCTGGATGTCCTTAGGCCTTCAAATCATTTAACCAAACAAAGAGAATTCTCATGCTAATGAGGGCAAAAAATTGGATTCCCCAGTTTACAGAGTATACCAAACTGAACAAAATTGTCAGCATAACATTTAAATTACTTTTTTGATAAGCTTGGCCATTTACAAATCATCAGACAATTACATCTTCCAAAAACTATTTAGCATCAATTCACTCTGCCTTTTCAACAGTGCACTTGACTAATTCCAAATAAATTGAAAAAAATTACCTTGCAGATTGCAAGAAACTGACCAAAAACAATCACTAGAGTTTAAAATTATATATTGTTAAGCAAAAGAGTTTTCCTTTGCTTCATCATCTGTGTTCCAGACATTAACCCTTTAAAACAAAGAGAAAGACAGCAGTGAGTATGGGACCTAAAACCAAATTTCATCATAAGAATTCCTGTTAAAGAATGTTTGTTATAGTTTGTACATTAGATTTGATGGGCTATGTGAGGTCATTCTCTACTCCTCTTTCTACATGTAAAGTCATACCTTTGTCCCTGCAATTATTGATTATTAACTAGAAGCTTCTTAACAGAGGAGAAATTAGAACTTACAAAATGATGCTATTATTGAGGGAATCCAAATCGAGGGTCCTAATAACCATAGCCTTGCCTGCAAAGTAATGAAATCACTAAATTTGGTTCTTCTCCACAGAAACTATCCTAGGACCTTAGGACTCCAGTTCTTGAAACACCTAGTGGGTTCTCATCTAAACTCTGTTCAGAAGAAAAGATATAAAATCATAGGTCGTGGACAACAACTCCATCTAAAGAATCCATAAGGTCAGAAAACAACACTGTTTTCTGTGGATCAAGTTTGACAAATACTGTTTCAATATATCCGTATACATCCCTATCTCAGGTATATGTAAGAATTGGATTCAGAATATTTTGTATTCAAACATATTGTGTGTATTTAGTTACTTAGTCATGTCCAAACTCTTTGTGACACTTTGAGCTGAGCTCGCCAGGCTCCTCCATCCATGGGATTTTTCAGGCAGGAATACAGGAGTGGGTTGCCATTTCTTCCTCCAGGGGATCTTCCTGACCCTAGGTCTAAACCTGTGTCTCCTGAATTGCAGGCAGATTCTTTGCCCACTGATCCATCAGGGAACCTGTATTCAAATAAATATGGGGTACTCCTTAACCAAAATATATTTTAGTCACCCTTACCATAAGTTGGCATTTCATCAGAAAAAGTTCATTTAAAAAATTACATTAGCTCCACCATTTCTAAATAAGATGAAAAAGAGGACTTTTTACTTAACAGTGAGTCAATACCACATAATATAAACATAAATGTCAGTACTAAATAAATCTATGATTTATTTTTTGTTTGGGCCCTCTTCTGGCATTCTCCATTTGCCTTCAGAAATGATGGCCTTGTTACATGAAGACTGAGATGGCTGCATCATCAAGTCATAACAAGCGAATTTCCCTGATTCAGTGCATGGCCTTCCATGTAGCCTTGTCCTTGAGAATACCTGTCCTTGTGAGCTGGATCTGATGTGGTGTTTGGTGTAAACCATCAAGGTGATGGATTCTTCTTGATTAAAGAGATGGGGATGTCAAAAGTTTTGATAGATATAATGTCTATCAAATATGTTTTAAAATCCAGAGAGAAAAAGACATTCACAAGGTATTAAAAACAGAGATATATCTGTGAGAGACAGAGAGGAGAAGGAGGGAGATAAAAATTCACATCCCATGTCAACCTCTATTCTGTTCCCAAAGGGAAAAGGAACTTCTGAGAGGTCACTGGTCTTTGGCTAAAGGATACATAACACTCTCAACCCGTAAATCAGGGTCTTGTGGGGACTTGAGAAAAGTAAAAGAATTGCCATTGCTCCAGTTCACCCCTTCTATCAAGGGGATAACAATATAGGACAGTGATTAAGTAAAGAGGTATTAACAGACCAGTGGCCAAAAATCCTCCACTGAGGACAGTTTGTGGCAAAAGCAATTTGATTTAAAATAACTATTGGTCCTAGAATAGACTTGAGCCTCCTGTCTCTCTGTAATTGTTAAAAAGAAAAACAGAGACAGGGAGAAAACACAGAGGAACATTTTAACCCTTTGTATAGTACAGCTGTCATTCTTATCTTAGTAGTTATTTTATCCACTCTATGGTCTTAAGTTTAATTTCATTCAAAAGTCATAATAGTCTCTTAGCTGAAGTGCTTTACAACTGATCATTAATTTAGCTTCAGGGCATGAATACTAAAGAAAAGAAGATACCAATTAAATTTCAATTGGCTATTTTTTAAAGCTGCAAACAGCAGAATCCTCATTTCAATTTAATTAACTGAGAGCGGGAGTTAGAGAAACAAAACCCTTGTACTTTCATATTTTGTACTTGTATTTCTATATTTTTTCAAAAACTTGCTTTTCTAGATGAACAAGAATTGAACATCAAAAACCAATAAGAAAACAGATACTACTGACTACATCGGACCATTACCACTGCCATTATTACAAGTTTGCATTATGTTTTGCCACAAATCAGAAATCTTTGTGAGAGTGGTACCCACTTTATTTTCTTTCTTTTAAAATTTGAAATCACTGGGAAAGACAGAGATCTGTGCTTCCCAGGCAGCCTCAAAATTTGTCAGACCATCCCAGAGAGAAACTCAAAATGACATTTTTCAGTGCATGAAAGAAAAACTGCTCCTTATAGACGAAAGAATATTCCTCTGTTGATAGAAAATGAAGTCCAGAAAGGGGAAGAGAACAAATGTGGAAAATTATTTTCATTTAAGCCATGCAACCTATATTCTTCCTTTCTTTTAACGTTTGTTTTCCCTCTGGGCCAAAGCCAGCTTCAGTTTAGGTGGAGAATTTAGATTAACACAACCACAAGAGTTCTAGGTCTCTTCTTTGGCCTACAAGAGTAGCATGATTTCTACTATTTCTGCTATCTTTTCAGAAGCTCTCTAAATGCAAAAGTCTTCACAGAAATGAGAAGCAGCAATACCTTTGATTTGTTTATTCAGGTCAGTCAGTTCGGTTGCTCAGTGGTGTCCGACTCTTTGCAACCCCACATACTGCAGCACACCAGGCTTCTCTGTCCATCACCAACTCCCGGAGTTTACTCTAAGTCATGTCTGAAAGGTCAGTGATGCCATCCAAGCATCTCATCCTCTGTCATCCCCTTCTCCTCCCACCTCAATCTTTCCCAGCATTAGGGTCTTTTAAAATGAGTCAGTTCTTACCATCAGGTGGCCAAAGTATTGGAGTTTCAGTTTCAGCATCAAGCTTTTCAATGACTATTCAAGATTGATTTCCTTTAGTATGGACTAGTTGGATCCTCTTGCTGTCCAAGGGACTCTCAAGAGTCTTTTTCCAACATCACAGTTCAAAAGTATCAATTCTTCAACTTTCTTTATAGTCCAACTCTCACATCCATACACGACTAATGGAAAAAAAAAATAGCTTTGACTAGATGGACCTTTGTTGGCAATACAATGTCTCTGCTTTTTAATAAGTTGTTTAGGTTGGCCATAGCTTTTCTTCCAAGGAGCAAATGTCTTTTAATTTCATGACTGCAGTCACCATCTGCAGTGATTTTGGAGCCCAAGAAACAGTCTGTCACTGTTCCCATTTTTTTCCCCATCTATTTGCCATGAAGTGATGGGACCAGAAGCCATGATGTTAGTTTTCTGAATGCTGAGTTTTAAGCCAACTTTTTCACTGTCCTCTTTCACTTTCATCAAGAGGCTCTTTAGTTCTTCTCTTTCCACCATAAGGGTGGTGTCATGTGCATATCTGAGGTTATTGATATTCCTCCCAGAAATCTTGATTCCAATCTCTGCTTCTTCTAGTCTGGCATTTTGCATGATGTACTCTGCATATAAGTTGAATAAGCAGGGTGACAATATACAGCCTTAACGTACTCCTTTCACTATTTGGAACCAGACTGTTGCTCCGTGTCCAGTTCTAACTGTTGCTTCTTGACCTGCATACAAATTTCTCAGGAGCTTCTTTAGGTACTGAGTAAATACTGAATAAACTCAAGATTTTATTCAGGTAAAGTTTTTTCAGGTACCAAGAATATAATGTGGGCTTCCCTGGTGACACAGATGGTAAGGAATCTGCCTGCAATGCAGGAGACCTGGGTTCAATCCCTGAGTTGGGAATATCCCCTGGAAAAGAGAATGGCAACCCACTCCAGTTTTCTTGTCTGGAGAATCCTATGGACAGAGGAGCCTGGAGGTCTACAGTCCATGGGATCACAAAGAGTCGGAAACGACTAAGTAACTAAGTACAGCACAGCACAGCACACAGAGTATAATGTATAGCTGAAACCCTGTCATTCAGGGTTTTAATTGGGTAGATAATGGAAGTGCTGTTGCTCTTTGTAGGATACTGAAAGAGGAAATAAGGCAAGAGTGTTTGTAGTTAGAGATAAGGAAACAAGCAAGAGTAGATTTGAAAGGTTCTATTTGTTTATCTGGGCTTCCCTGGTGGATTAGTGGTAAAGAATCTGCCTGCCCAGCCAAGAGACATGGGAGATTTGAGTTTGATCCTTGGGTTGGGAAAATCCTTTGGAGAAGGAAATGATAGCCATTCCAGTATTCTTGCTTTGGAAATCCCATGAACGGAGGAGCCCAGGAAGCTACAGTCTGTGGGGTTGGACACGACTTAGCCATTAAACAACAACAACAACAATTTGTCTATCTACTGACTGATGGGTTGATCAATCATGTATCTACCTATCTCCCTGAGAAAAGAAAGAAGAACAAAAGTAACTTTGAGATCTTGGCACAGAATTCATACAGAAACCATGTTGGATGTATTGATATATTTAGACATTAATAACAAAGAAAAAATGAGGACCCATTCTCAAAAATCTTATACCTTCTTTCACATTTATTAAAATTTCAAAGACAGAAATTGATGTTTCTAAGCTTGTCTCCAGGGTCCACAGCCTGTGGTAGATGGTGAAGGAAAAGGAGGCCTGGCATGCTGCATGCAGTCCATGAGGTCCCAGATAGCTGGACATTCTTCCTCCAAGACCATCCAGAAAGGTAGTATTAGAAGATGGGGATTCTGCTTCATTTCCATTGTGGATCTATGACTGGCTATTGTCTAAGCTCTCCAAGCCTTACTTATCTTATCCAGACCACTCTACAAATATCTATGGAGCCCCTTTAGTGCTGGTTCCATACCAGATGCTGGGACTAAACCAAGGAACAAAGCAAAGTCTCAGGTGGTCAAGGAGAGATAATAAATGAATTAGCATGCAAAGATACATCCACAGGAGAAGGTTTTGGAGGAAAGAAAAGTGAGGTGGTGAAAGAATTGGCTGCTAGGCTAGGGCCTGAAGTTTCCCTTAGGGAGATTTACAAAAGTCTTTCTAACAAGATTTGATTTGGGAAGAGAATGGAAGAATTGGAAGAAATGCAGTGTGGGTGAACACTGAGGTGTAAACAGATTTGATAAGCTCTGTGTGTTTTGAGGAGACAATCACATCCAGAGCATGGGGAGCCAGGGGGATCATGAGGGAAGGACTTATCAAGGATGTGGAAGAGGGAGATTGAATTCCAACCAACAGGCTTTATAGCCATTGTAATAATTCTGCTACTAAGGTGCCTGAGAAGAGAAACTATTGGCAGGTTTTTAGCTGAAGATGGTCTTGGCTGTGTTCACATCTGATATGAATGTGAATGATAATCATATTGATATCTTTGACTGGTTAAAAAAAATGAGATAATGCTTGAAAAGTTAGCACAGAAAAGTTGCTATCAGGCTCGATCAGTACCTGCAAAGTCTAAATATACAAATTGTAAAACCTATTCTATAGGGTCATCTGCCTTGTCAATGTTCTCTTCTGTGTGGGCTTTGCCTCCCAACTAGTCTTTGAATTCCTTGAAGAAAGGGCCATTTTGTGCCTTTTTATCTGTCAGAGAATCTAAATTTGCACATGGTGGCGGCGTAAGATTTTTGTGAATTAACAGGTTACTGTAAGTAATTATAAAAATATCTGTCATGAACCAACAAAAGTGTCTGTAGGGTCTCCCTGCTGGCTCAGCTGGTAAAGAATCCTCTTGCAATGCAGGAGACCTGGGTTTGATACCTGGGTTGGGGAAATCTCCTGGGTAAGGGAAAGGCTACCCACTCCAGTATTCTGGCCAGGAGAATTCCATGGACTCTATAGTCCATAAGGTTGTAAAGAGTTGGACATGCCTGAATGACTTTCACTCACTCAGGCATCAACTCCCATTGCAAGCAAGTCTTGTGTTCACTGGGAAGGAATATACAAGCAAGTCTGGGAAAAATCTCCTCGTGAAGAATGAGAGTGGGCTATTCCCCAGTAGTTACTCACTCAGACCCTTGTTCCTAAAAGTCTCTCTGTCTAAATTTCCCTTAAAGTATCTAGAAAAGAACTGAAAGTGAGAGTTGCTCAGTCGTGTCTGACTCTGCGACCCCATGAACTATTCAGTCAATGGAATTTTTCAGGCCAGAATACTGGACTGGGTAGTCTTTCCCTTCTCCAAGGTATCTTCCCAACCCAGGGACTGAATCCAGTCTCCCCCATTGTAGGCAGATTATTTACCATTTGAGCCACCAGGGAAGCCCAAGAATACTGCAGTGGGTAGCCTACCCCTTCTCCAGAAGATCTTCCCAACCCAGGAATTGAACGAGAATTCCCTGCATTGCAGGCAGATTCTTTACCAATTGAGCTATCAGGGAAGCCCTAGATATTATTTTAAACAATATGTTTTAAGATTGTTTAATGAGACTGTGAATGAAAGGAAATAATTCCATAATACATATTAACATATTTATAAACTTAATGAAAATGTTCTGTCTGCTGCCCCATTCCAAACCACAGTCATTGTCTGAGGTTACTCTTTAGAGTAAAATATATGTTCACCATCCACAATGTGCAAAGGGGTCAGAGGATACAGCAGACATAGAAGTTGTGCCTGTGCCTGGGGCCACATGTGATTATGGAAAAAATACTGAATATTTGTCAGAGAACACAGATCCTCGCTTAACCTTTGTTTGCTACTTGGGGGAAAAGGAGTCAGACTGGGCTTTATTTCCCAGTTTCTTCAATGACAAATACAGGTGTAGACATATGCTGCCAAAAACATCACAGGGATGTATTGATCCCAAGCATAAAAATATAGATAAAATCACTTTTAAATTGCCTAAAGGAGTCAGGGTGCACTATTCCCTAAATAAAAAGTTTTATAAGTGCATTTTAGGCAAACAAATATCCAGGGCTTCCCTGGTGGCTCAGATAGTAAGGAATCTGCCTAACAATGCAGGAGACCTGGGTTCAATCCCTGGGTTGTGACAATTCCTTGGAAGGGAAAGCAACCCACTGCAGTATTCTTGCCTGGAGAATCCCATGGACAAAGGAACCTGGGGAGCTATAGTCCATGGGGTCACAAAGAGTCAGACACATTTTCACTTTCAAACAAATATTCAGGTAGTTATTACTACAATAAACTTTTTAAAGAGAGTGGTTAATATGTACTGTAGTAATCAGAGAAATCTTCTGGAAGGAGATGAGCTTTAAGATGGACTAAAAGTCACAATTTTCCAATTTTACTTTGTAAGTCAAAGTCAAGCTTCTGGTGAAGTCACTCTTTAGCTTTATTTAACTTGCTCACTTTGTCTTCTTTCTCAGTCTCTGTCTTAAAATTTCAAGTGCATATTATGTTCTATTTTAAAATTAATTTAGTCATGAAGATTCTATTTGTTCTTTTATTTATTTCTCATATTTCTCCTTTTTTTTCCAGACATTCTTGAACTTTCTTTATTTTTCTCCTCAACTGGCTTTCCTGCTGCTGCTGCTGCTAAATCACTTCAGTCCGACTCTGTGCAACCCCATAGATGGCAGCCCACCAGGCTCTCCTGTCCCTGGGATTCTCCAGGCAAGAACACTGGAGTGGATTGCCATTTCCTTCTCCAGTGGATGAAAGTGAAAAGTGAAAGTGAAGTTGCTCAGCCATGTCTGACTCTTCGCAATGCCATGGACTGCAGCCTACCAGGCTCCTCCATCCATGGAATTTTCCAGGCAAGAGTACTGGAGTGGGGTGCCATCGCCTTCTCCAAACTGGCTTTCCTAGACCCTGCAAATGCAAGGATACACCACCTACCATATGTTTGCTGAGAAATTCTACCAGGAATCTTGGGTTATATCAAGTCCTGTCTACCTCAGGCAGCCATTTTGCACTTCATGCTTCCCTCATTAATGTGCTGAAATGTTGCTGATTGCCTCTGTGGCCCCTTAATTAAAGACAATTAAAAGTTGCTGGGTTACCATGGGGATGACTGATTACCCAGCGGAGTTCACGTTTGAGAAGATGAACCCTTAATAGTTCTTTTGCATGAGAAACAAGGACTTAGCCCTCAGGCCCCTTTATTTCATTCCCACAATATTAGTAAGTTACCTAAGCTCTTATTAAGGTTGGAACTCTGGTCCCTTTTGAATGGAGTCATCCCTCAAAATAATTTCTCAAATGTCTCTTTATTCCCCTTTCTTAGGCTCCTTCTTGAATCTGCCACCACAGAATAGGAGAAATAGAAATGCACTTAAACAGCTAATTAAGCTATAAATAGTTAAGCAAGTCAGCCAACAAGATATCAGTGCAGTCTGTTACATATCCCAGGCTTATGGAAGGAGACTTCCAGAGTGCTCCCTGTCCCCTTGCTCCCAGCCCAGTTTTTATTAAGTCATGTGCAGAATCGTGTGCACTGTTCCTCTTGGCTGCAGGCCTGGGTTCGCAAAGGCAGGCACAAATTACTTTCTGATTGCTATTTCTACCCCCTTGTCTGGTTATTTTAGCCTGGGACACTATCTTCTTTTTCTTTCTTTCTTTCTTTCTTTTTTTTTTAATTAACAACAGAAAGAAGAGATGAAAAAGCAGAAAAGTTCATTTTTCCATAAGACACTAGTCTAATCTTTTAGAATACCATTAACTGATCAGATCCTTCCTCTTAGTTTCTTTTTTTTTTCCCTTATTTTGCCTTAGTGGACTTTCTAATCCTATGCTTCCTCTGATTGCCTTCAAGACTTCATGGGAGGGGATTTTCCTTAAAATATCAGGGTTACCTCAGAAATCAGTGAGCCTGTGCACAGTAGCTTCAATCCTACCTGGATGGCCCTTCCAGCACCATCTGATAGGCTGGGATTTCTGCCCCCTACAGCTGTATCTGTTCAGTGATTACCTGTTTGGATCCTTAATCTGGTTTTCAATCACTCCCAGAAAATGAAACCCCCAAAGGAGAAATCTTAACATATCCAGGCAACTCCCAAAAGGTTTTGCCTTCATTAAGTAACTCAAAAGATGTTTAACTGCTTCAAATAATAATAATCAGTAATTAATTTTTGTCTGTGTCAGGGTCTTCACTGATGTGTATGGGCCATATCTAGTGGACGCGAGCAGGGGCTACTCTCTACTTACAGCTCTTGGGCTTCTCATTGCATAGCTTCTCCTGTTGGCTCCGGGGCTCTAGAGTGTGCAGGCTCAGCAGCTGTGGCACACAGGCTTAGGTGATCCACAGCACGTGGGATCTTCCTAGACCAGGGATCAAATCCATGGCAAGCAGATTCCTATCCACTGGACCAGCAGGGACGTTCTGGTTTAATATCTTTTGCCTCAAAAGATGACTAGAACTCCTATGGGCCGTCTTATATCTATGAAAATGTACAATTTTCCCACACGTATTTGCCATGTCATTCAATAGATGTTGCTCTTTGCTATTCTCAGAGGATTCTACCCTCAGGAGCTCCAGGACTTCCAGGTAACTTTTTGTATTATGATCATGGTTGTCTAGATCATTAATTGACCAAGATGTCTTCTCAGTTGTAGTATTTATCTTCCACTCCTGCAGCCCAGGTCCCCATGTTCAGGACAGAAATCAATGTTTCTAAGGGCTCCTAAGCCTGGCATTGGGAATATCAGTAAGTTTAGAGAAAGATCTTCTATTATCTAAACTGACCTTATGCAAAATTTTATTTGTTAAATTGAACCACAGAATAGAGTGTTGTTTTTTTTTTAATAAACCTCACCCTCTGCTGTAGTTATGATTATCTTTTTTTTCACTTTTGACTAGAATTTTGAATTTCTATTTAATCCCAGTCACTCATACTATCTAAAATGCCTGGTTTAAAGGAGTTAGAATGGTAACTCACAAATGTATTCAACCCAAGGGAAATAATAGAACAATGTAGTCAATGTATTCCCTATGTTTCTTCCCATTCTTCCTACCTCTGTGTAAGTTCTTCACAAAAGCACACTGCATTTGTATTCTAAAAAAATTTTGATTATTATTACAGAGAGCTTCTCTAATGCACCCTGCATGTAACGCCCCAGCAATCCTTGATGGATTTGCTACCTTCACAATAAAATAATCTTAATAATTTTTAAAGCCAATAAGCAGAAACTAATTTCAAGAGCCTGCTTTGTGCATGCTAGATCCTAGCCATGGCACTTAGTATTTTCCACAGATAATGGAAGCATAATAGGTGTGAAAGGCTGACAATTTGGACTTTGTAGGTGGCGAGGAAAGGGTCAGCAGCGAGGCCACCTGTCCTTTGTTCGTGTGCAGCGCAGCCATGTTTCAAGTAGTCCCGGGGTAAGGTTCCCTCGCACTGTGCACGCAGCAGGACGCTAGCCTGACCTGTAGAGACCACCTCGGAGAGCATGTGTAGTTCACTTTCCAGGACCGGCTCTGTCCTTGATCTCTGTGCTGTGACTGACATCAAGGTGACCAATTAGTGGGCACCGTGATGGTGTTTTCTGTGATGTTCGAAGGGCGCAGAGGTCACCGTGATTCAAGCCTCGCTCACTCCCGGGAGGCTGCACAAAGCCATGTCTCTGAAGTCTGACTTCAACACAGCATCCCACAAATGAAGGTATGGCTCCTTTTTTGAACTTGACCAGGAACCTGCTCGCTGAGCAGGGTACTGAAATGCAGCCGCTCCAGCAATTTTGAATAGCAAAGATTTGCTGATTGCCAAAACTGAGCTTTACCCGGTGACAAAGTAAACCGGTCATTCTTAAGGGGAGACGAAGGCAAGAGGACCGGGAAGGAAAGACAGCTTACAGGGTTTTAGGCCCTGGGGGAATAAAACTTTACAGTGAGTAGACCCATATCAATGTTTTCTTTCAGCTTCCTATTCCATTAAACAATTTGCCAATATTTGTTTTACATCAGACTTAACAGTCATGGAATCTTATGTCTCTTTAAAATTTGCAAAGTGCTTTGTCCTTCTAGCAAACTTGTAAATTAAGGAGATTAATTGTTTGCAAGTATCTGATGAAGCAAAATAAGACTTTTCAAAACCCCTAGTCCTGTGTATTCTTTGCTTCATTTAGTTGGCAACAAGACAGGGACAGTCCAGTGAGTCCAGGATGAGGAGATGGATGATTCTCTGCTTAGGAGGCTAAGATACCAGCAGTGCAAGCAGCCCTGAGAGAATCAGGCAGGAGGCAGCTCTGATGATCAGAGTAAGATCAGAGACCATCAGCTTGTACAACTCAAGGAGCAGCCCAGAGGTGAATGTTTAACCTGTAAACAGATCATTGCTGTGATCTGTTTTATCCTCCTGGGATGTGGTTCTGGTAGATTTAGCAGATTTAGCAAATAAAAATATAGGCCATCAGTTAAGTTTGGATGTCAGATAAATAACAAAAAATAATATGCACCAAGATTGCATGATATATATGTATATCTTTACTTGAAATGAAAATTTAGCTTGGTGTCCTGTGTTGCAGGTCCACACTGGGGTGGATACTAGGGCTGGAAGGATTCTGGAACCTAGTCAGTGAAAATGTCAGTCAATGTTTGAGAGTAAGTAAAATCAGGATCTGGATATATGAAGACTCTGAAATTTCTAACTGTGCTTTAGTCACACAGTTGGTTTTTTTTTTTTTTTTCTTTTCTTACTGTGTTTTCTTCTTGGTAAAAAGTATATAGAAATACACAACCAAGCTAGTGTTGATATGGAAGCCACTTGGCTTCCTAGGTTGTCCAAGACAGTTTAAACATCTTTCTACTTCCTGTTTGCCTCACTTTTTCCTCTCAGGACCAGAGCCCTCATAGTTCCTTTGAATCCCACTACCTCAACCATGTTTTGGGCATCCCTCTCCCCATCAACTCACACACACATACACACAAAAGCATACACACTTTGGAAATCTTCTCAGTGTCCCCTATCTTAATTTCCTATAATGTGACTGAAGCAAATTCTGTAGACTACGTCATGCTGTCATAATTGATGATGATATTAATAGTTTACATTGCTAAGGCACAGGAATAAGGCCATCCAGAGGTTGATCTTGAAGCAAAGAGTCAGACTCCAGTAGCCAATGAGATGTTTCAGGTTAGGGAGACTTTCCTTGTTTCTGAAATCAGGCCATGTTGGAAGCTTCTGGGAAGCAAGGATGGCTCTGCCTTCAGGGAAAATCTTTGGGCTCTGCATTTACATTTAGGCTGACTTCAAAACAGAGTCTCTGCTTCCTAAAGAGCCAATACATAGCCACCATACTCTGATCTTTTGACCTGCTTTATAAGCTCTTATCTCAAGTATTTTCTCAAATTCTGATACTGCCTACCCAAATGACAATATTATAAACAACTGCCCCCTCTTCACTCCAAAAAATAAATAAATAAATGAATAAAATGAAAGAAAGAAGGAGAGAAGAAAGAAAGCACTATTTTGCTCGTATGGACCCCTAAGGGACGCATTGAATCTGGTTATAATATAAAAAGAACTCCATGATATTCAGATGAGAAAGACTACAAAATGTGCAAATGCCAAGTGTCATTATAATCACAGAGTTCATCTTGCTAAAGAAGCTCATAATTTCTCAGACATTTACCACAGCTCTCTCTGCCCCCATGGAGATGAGTTATAATCAGATGCAACCACAGGCCATTGTCTCTGAGCCAGACTCAAAGGGACTCTCCATTAAAAAATACTAACATTATTCATTTGTCTTTATTTGGTGTGGTGATTATATCTGGAGAGCGAGACACCAGACCAAAACATCACACTACTCTTTGAGGCAGGGCTGCTGCTGCATTTTAATCTAACAGCCCACTGCTGCTATGATTGGCATTTGTGTGAAAAAGAAAGAATAACAGCTGAAAATCTCCTTATCCCTCTTGGCTATTGACTCTTTCTCTCTCTCCCTTCCTCACTGTTAATCTTCTCTTCCCGCACTGTCTTCCCTACCTCATCCTCTCCCTCCTCCCAGCCCTCTCCCTTCCTCCTCTCCCCCTCTCCTCCCTTCACCACTTCCTTCAGGGCTCTAGTGCTGCTGCCTCATCTGTAATACCAGGGGACTGTCCTCTAACTGACAACTGAATTGCCCCTGTGAGTTTTCAGAGCTCCAGTTTATTTCCAGTCTGAGTTGTTTTGGGTAAGATTTCAAACTGTATTTACAAAAAGGAAGAAAACGAGCTCATTAATCTCTTCTGCTTTCTCATTCCTGCTTGCTCTATTTCTTCAAACTTTTTCTTTTTTTTCCCCTCTTTCTCTGAAATAGACTTTGAAAATAGAGTTTGGTACCAATAAAATAATCTAATAAGTCGTGCCAACTGGAATTCTAAAATGTGCACCGTCCAGTTATCACCCCATTCCCTGTTAAGGAACTGCTCTGGTGTTTTTCTCATAGGTGAGGACCTCTGGGAAGATGAGAGGGGAGATTTTACAGGACAGCTCCCAGAGACATAGGTTTCTACCCCAGCTATATGCCCTTACATTCCTGTGACTTCATATTTCGCCTCCCTCTTTGGCACTAGATCTCTTTCACTAATTTGAAGATTTCATTACTCTCTCACCAATGTTCTCCTTGCTGTGAGGTCATTTCCATCCATCCCAAGACACATGATATGTGATAATCTTAAAAAGCAAATAGGAACAACAACAAAATGATCTGGTTTATTCACTTACCACCCTAGTTATTGTCCTATTTCTTATCTCCCTCTTTGAAGCAAAATTTCTGAAAGCATTGTCTATATTGCAATTGTTATATCCTTTATGCATGTGTTTTTATGCTATTCTGAGTAGATAGTCATCCAACACATCCAAACCTATTCTTGTCAAAGTTGCAGGTGACCAAGTTGCTAAATTCCAAAGTTTATACTTAAGTCTTTGATTATCTGTAGAAATGAGGTTCAGGGTTGGCAACTGGAGACTGCTGACAAGGAATCCAACTGTTCCTAGGAAAGAAGGCTTGATTCAGCATTAATGTGCCAGCCCTGGAGGCAATGAGGTGAGTTGATGAGACCAGGATTGCAGATCATACAGCTGAAAGAATCAGAAACTAAAATAACAACTTGTCTGACATAACCATGGAGTTTGGGGATATGCTGTGGAGAAGTGGCACTAGAAACATTTTTATAAGAATAATGATGGCATCAAGATCATTATATTGGTGATGGTTGAATATGGTCACAGGAGTACTGGTGGAACTGGATTGCAGGATACAGGTTTTCTGCCGACAGCCATTTTCTAGTTAGTTATGTTATATATGGTTCTCAGTATTCTCTGTTGGTTCATATGGTAAAGAATCTGCCTGCTACATGGGAGACCTGATCCCCGGAAGAAGGAAATGGCTACCCACTCTGATATTCGCCTGGAGACTTCAGGGACAGAGAGGATCCTGGCGGGCTACAGTCCATGGAGTCGCAAAGAGTCTGACGTGACTGAGCGACTAACACTTTTACATATGACCTATCTTCTTATTCAAAGTTGACTAAATAACATAAAAACCCGATTTCTTGCAAAATCAGGTATTGGCGCTTCGGAGAATGTTGCTTGCAGGGCTGCTGGGCTGTGAGGGGTGCTGGCCCCATGGGGCTGGCCCCAGGCTGGGAAGCTGCAGCGCCTCTGCCCTTTGCTTCCTCCCCACCACTCTTATCAGCCTGTCACTTCATATTCTCAGCTTTCCTATTGCTTCTAATCTGCTGTGAACTGAGAAAACCAAAAATGTGTGTGCTGAAACTGTACCTAAAATAAGATCAGAGAGGGTCTCAGTGAAGACGATGAGAATGACAGGAGAAATCTTGCATGTTCAGAAACTCTAGCTTTCCCAGTCTGTTTTGCTAGAGTTCCACCCCCTTCCTCAGCATCGTCACGTGTACTCGCATGCCTGGGTGTTCCTGTCCCACTCAGAATCGTATAACTGACTAGAGATCCAGTATGTAGATTCCATCCTAACTATTAATTTCCCCTGAGTCCTACAACCCAGATTAATCTCCCATAGTCTCAGGTACTATTGCTTTACATGTCTCCAACGTATTGGCACTCAGTATAGACCTCCTTATATCTTTATCTTTCTCTAAATTTATACAGTCCCCACAACTAATTTATGGGCTCCTTGAGGTCAGAGACCGATTGTCTTTTGTTTTACTTTATTTATTTTCAGTATTTGTATCTACCTTGTTCCGAAAAGGATTTTAAGTGACTCACAAAATAATACAAGATAAATGGATAAAGAAGTGGAAAATAAAGACATGAAATCTTAGTAGAAAGTAAGATGAAATCAAGGATGATATTAATGCACATTTATGTTTGCTGTGATGTTCTCTGCAGCATTTTAGATGGATTGTTGTGGTCTTACCTAACAGCAAACCCAAAGATGGATTCATGATCAATTACTTAATTTATAGTAGTTATAACACAGACAAATAGATAACCAACCAAACAAAAAGTCCAATTGTTCAGGGAGAGCCTATTTATTGAAAAAGCAACAACAAAAAAAGTCTCCAGGGGTCTTTATAATCCTGAGGCTGTGTCAAGTAGTAAACAAAGTTTTGTTGTTGTTGTTTAAAAATTTATTATGTAGCATCTATACAATAAACATGGGCAAAAGAGTTTCATCTGGCAATTCTGTATAATGTCCAACAGTTTGGGCTGAGGCACCCATTCAAGAATTAGGTTTTTTACATTTTTATACTCACATTGATTCAAAACCATAGATATGAACAATATTCAAAGGATAAACAAGCTGCCTTCTGCCCCTGGAAGAAGCCAGCACCAATTGAACACACGCATATACGCACGCTGCAAATGTTCATTTTAGATTAGTTTGTGCTTTTATTTGGCTCTGAGAGTAAATGGGACATTTCTAATGAGTGCTCATCAGTTTGGCAGCCAGACTACACAGAGATGATATGAACCGCTAACCACCAGGGACAATGTTTGCCCAGATGTGACTCTATCTTATGCTACAAAGCATTGTAAATGTCAAACCCCTGGTTGGTATGCAATTCTCCATTTACCATACACAAAGCCTGCTGGAGAACAAAAGGGGCCAGATAGGGATGTGTAAATCATTATAATGGGACCAACAGATCAACAACATCACCCCTTAGAAATAGGATGGCCTGAGGTCACGCTTCTTAGATCACTAGCCCCTTTTCAAAATGTCCTTTTTTTGTTTGTCCTGTTTTTCAAGAGGCATCATGGGCTTTTTGTAATTAAAGTTGTATTGATTTTGTATTTTTAAAAAAGGATTATAAAAAAACTAGCATGAACCAGAACAAAGGCAGATAATGGATAGTAAACATGAGGAAAGATAACAGTCCAGAAATGTGCTCATAATACCTGCTCCCTAAAGTTGATTCAGATACCATTGTTTCAAATGCCAGCCCATTTGTACCAACAGTTTCCAAGAGTGATCCTAGTCAGTGACTTAACATTTACTATAGCAATTATGATTATAGGCTTTCTATGCACAAGACCTTTAATTCATCTTAAGGAAACACTTGTTCCAGGGTCACAAATCAGTGGCTGAGGCCTGGGGCATGATGATAAAAAGCTACTTTAGAACTTCAGGAATCTCCTACATTTTAGCACTCCTGCACACTCACAGAATGCTCAGGCTGACAAGTCCTCAGGAGGCATATTAAGGTGATGATTAATTTTTTCATAATAGCAACAAAGGTAATTGGAACCATTACCATACGAAGAAAAACCTGACCACTTCTATAGCTCTGTTCTCCAGAAAAGAGTTAGCGTACTTTCTGAATATTAATTTTAGGGTAAAAGTGCAAATTCTCTTAAGTGTCTTGAACCTATGCTTAGAAAATAGTTACCGGAATGAATGCATCAGAAATTTCCCCAACTCCAAATCCCTGAAAATGTCTGCTGAGCTACATCTACAGTTCTGCTTAGTGCTTCGATGGTCTGCTCATTCTGCTGTGTGATGACTGCCATGTTCTTTCTGCCTTTCTTATTGTATCTCACCAGAGTCATGTCACATGTCTGAAGAAGACCGAAGAGCTTTACTCCTGCTGTCAATGAGAATGCGATATCTTGGAGGACAGGGCTAGCTCTTGCCACTTTCAAAATCATTAAATTGTACAGTTCTTTAGACTACTTTTTAAGAGAATGAGCAGATTATCCTTCTCCATCACACTTCATCACCATTTCCTGTTTTGACCCTCACTGGATTGCTGGTCCTCATGTGACACCGCTATAGCAGTGGCTCAGCTGGTAAAGAATCCACCTGCAACGCAGGAGGCCTGGATTCAGTCCCTGGGTTGGGAAGATCCCCTGGAGATGGGAATGGCAACCCACTCCAGTGTTCTTGCCTAGAAATTTTCCATGGACAGAGAAGCCTGGTGAGCTACAGTTCCTGGGGTCGCAAAGAGCTGGACATGACTGAGCACTAACAATTTCACTTTCATGTGACATCAATAACTTTATTGGCTGCACTCAGCTCTCAGGCCATGAGCTGAACCGAGTTCAGAGTCATGCTGCCCTGTTTTCCCTTTCCCCTGCTCTTTTATTGCAATCCCTTCCATTATTCCTTAGGGGGCTGTTCCCTCCCCATTTCAGTCAAAACCCAAATCCTTTTGCAACTCAACTTAGATAAATGAATTGTTGTTATTCAAATCTCAGTTTGTTAGGAGATTGAAACTAAAGAGAAAATGAGATGTTAGATTAGCTGTGCTTTCCATATAGCTATTTGTTGTTTACCAGCTAGCATGCATAATGTGGGTTTGTATAAGACAATCAGATGGATACCTGGAATAGTTAAATGAAAGTGATTGACATTATACTTGTGAAAATTACAAAGGAAAGTGTTAGTTTCAGAGTCATGAAGACTATGATCTAGCTATAGCTCTGTTACTAACTAGTTGTGTCACCCTGGGAAACATCATTTAATTTTCTGGGAACAGATTTCTTCTTTCTATTAAATGTAGGGAACTGTAACCTCTAAGTCAGTTCCAGTTTTCTCCTCTAAGAAGAATGAACTTCTATTTTGCTTCTTTATTATCAAACAAGCATATATTTTCTAGATGAATATTTGAAAATTTGCTAGGTCCTAGTGAGGAGGGGGAGTCCAAAAGCAATCACTAAATCAATATTTAAGGAATATCCACCTTAAGAACTTATGCAAAACACACTGAAAAATTCAAAGCCTTTGAAAACATGATCTTCTCTGTAATATGATTTAAGAGATAAAAATGTTGCAAATGTAAATAAAGTTAACATATAATTTGTTAAACCAAATATGGATACACAGTCACCTGAAGTCAGATGGGATGCAGCAGAAGGCTTTCTGGGATCTTGAAATGGGACACAGGGGGATTCTGGGTAGAGGAAAGACTGAGCACATATATTGGTTGGAAAATGTCAAGACAACAAGTTTTCTGGTTTGTAAACTGGAGGTGATTCTTTAAGAGAAGTGAGTACCCTTGGCTTGTGGCAATCTTGGAATTCCAAGGGGAGACATTTGGAATGTATCCCATTTTATCTAATGAGCAGTTAGAGGGATCTGCTCTTTCCAGAGATAGTGAACAACTGCATCCTCAAGATAAAGATTGCTCTGTGAAGATAAAATGTTGATTCTATATTAAACTTTAAAACCTGAGGTAAAGCTGTAAAAAAAAAAAATCTGACTTAAAAGAATGACAGCACCAGAATATTTTAAAACCATCTATGAATGTCTGTGGTTCGAAATAGCTCATGGGGGGCATCTTCTGGGCAGAGAGAGATGAAGAAACAAACATGAATATAAACTCTACATTTGGTTTGTGCCTTGAAGCCATTGGCATTAATTAAGATTCTATGGCTTCCAAACAATTATGACATAATTAAAGTAAGATTCTTTCTACAGTAAAACGATAAGAAATGACTTTTAGAAACCGTGGGAACCATTAAAACAGCACATCAGTATCAAAATGAGCAATATTTACTAGTATTAACACTATTAAAATGCCTTTTGAAGACAAACTTGGGCAATTATTACTCAGAAAAACTCACATTTGGAGATATAGAGCAGTGATAATTAAATCCCACACTCTATATATCTCTCTTTTTTGTGTTTGACAGGACAGAGTCTTTAAGAGAATCCATTTTAATGGCACTGAATTAGCAAGAAATTCAAACAGAGAAAGGGCACTTAGCAGGAGGCTGGTATTCGAAGAGATACAACTCTCATTATTATTATTGTTATTTTTATTATTATTTCTATCTTTTGGAGGTGCTAAAGTTCCATTTGTGGGATTGGTACATGCACAAATAAGTTCAGCCTCTGGCTCATAAACTTTCTTTAATGGGTAGAGCACACCCTTAATTAAAATGGACAACGTGCAGCTAAGCTGGATGATTATGCAGGTCTAACAGATAGAGCACTTGAGACTTGGGTCACTGGTTCGAAACAAATGGTGAGCTCGTATCCAACTGATCAAAAGCGTGTACAAAATAAAGTCAAGGCTTCCAGGGAATTTTGAAGTTTTTAATGTTGGACAGACAAACATGGTCAAACACGGTTTATTTTCTTTCTAGGATATCGGAGTTCAAGCACATGCACAGGAGGCGTATTTATTGGGACAGGGAGTAATTAAAATGAGACATAGAAGGGAGATAGTCAGTGGTCAATTGCTTTTACTTTGCTGGAATATATGATTAAATCATGGTGGCCCTAAGTGGAGATTTATTTAAGAAAGAGAACTCAAATGTCATAAAAAGCACTATCTTTATACCATTTCCACCATTTTTTAAAAAGACCTTACGTGATAGAGCTGTTTCTGAAAGAGAAAATGAATACATTTTCTCTGAAAATATTAATGTCCCTAAATAAATGTGAAACATATAAGACATGAGAAGAAGGGACCAAGATATCATTTGAGAAGGGACCAATGTCATTCTTGAAAATTTTTTACATGGAAGGAATGAGATGATATACATATAAACTAGCTTCAGTGTCAAGTAGTGAAGTTTATACATGAGTTTTAAAGTTTATACATGATTTTTAAATTTTTTAAAATTTTGAATTTAGTTCAGCAAGTCCAAACTATTACATATACAATTATAATTTCCATTATTCTATACAACATGAGAAAGAAAGCACACTTCTACAACTATTTTCTGTAATTTGAAGAGAAATAAGACTTTTCAACTAAGAGCCTCAAAGTTTTAACTTTAGTAGATTTTAAGTAATTGTTTTCTGTACTTTAAATATTGTTAACAGTTATTGAAAAGATGACGAGGTTGTAGAGGAAAGTCTTGGATTTTTAGAGGAAAGTATACAAATCAAGCAGGTGTTGTGTCTCATACGTAGGGCTCAGTCAGGATGTTGAGAAAAACATTTCACACTTGATAACATGAATTTCCATCCTTAGCACGCCATCTGAATGCATGTTTTTCTGTTTAATCATGTCAAAGGTAAATTAAGCCTGATACAAATTAAAGTGGTGAGGGCAAATTTTAATCAGTAATGTAACAGGGAGAAAGGTCCAGTGTGCGTTGTGTTCAGCTTCAGTTTGTACAGAGGTGACAGTGAGGGGCTAGGGAGGGACTGAACCTGGGTTCCAGCCAGTGAGTGACCTGAAATATTACAAAATGCAAGAAAGGGCTTTGGTCTATGGGTAATCCATCTGGATTTTCAAATTGGGTCTAATTCAAGTTTGGCTTCTACTCTCCAATAGAGGCTGTAGATGGGGCCCTATCTTCAGGTGTTGGCTAAGAGGAACAGTAAATTCATTTGGCAGACTTGAATTTTCTCAGGCCAACACTTTAAGCAGGAGAGCTTGAGTCATCCTTGGGATGTGGCCTTGAACTTTTTAGAGGAAAGTATACAATCAAGCAGGTGTTGTGTCTCATACGTAGGGCTCAGTCAGGATGTTGAGAAAAACATTTCACACTTGATAACATGAATTTCCATCCTTAGCACGCCATCTGAATGCATGTTTTTCTGTTTAATCATGTCAAAGGTAAATTAAGCCTGATACAAATTAAAGTGGTGAGGGCAAATTTTAATCAGTAATGTAACAGGGAGAAAGGTCCAGTGTGCGTTGTGTTCAGCTTCAGTTTGTACAGAGGTGACAGTGAGGGGCTAGGGAGGGACTGAACCTGGGTTCCAGCCAGTGAGTGACCTGAAATATTACAAAATGCAAGAAAGGGCTTTGGTCTATGGGTAATCCATCTGGATTTTCAAATTGGGTCTAATTCAAGTTTGGCTTCTACTCTCCAATAGAGGCTGTAGATGGGGCCCTATCTTCAGGTGTTGGCTAAGAGGAACAGTAAATTCATTTGGCAGACTTGAATTTTCTCAGGCCAACACTTTAAGCAGGAGAGCTTGAGTCATCCTTGGGATGTGGCCTTGAACTATTAGCAACTATGTTAGTGTTTATTCAAGTCTTTATAGGTCAAGGTTAAGCCTAATTGAGAAAAGAGCTCAGAGGAGCTTGACTAGAGTTTGGTACAGAAGAAAGGTTGTCAGCCACAAGTCCCTAGGAAACAGAGGCATTTCTATGGAATTGTTTGTGTGTGGTGCTTAGGTTTGTCCATTGACTACTTGCAGAAACCAGTTATTACACCATGTCTAGTCCTGTATACAGACACACCTTATGTTATTATACTTTACTTTACTTATTTTATGGATATTGTGACTTTTACAAATTAAAGGTTGGTGGCAATAGTGCATCATTAGATGATGGGTAATTTTTTTTTGGCAATTAATTGTTTTTTTAATAAAGGTATGTACATTGCTTTTTAGACATAATGGGATTGCATCCTTCACAGACTACAGGAAAGTATAAACATAGCTTTTTTATGTTGGGGAAAATTTTTTTTTAATGTATTACTCCATTTATTGCAGTGGTCTGGAACTAAACTCACAGTGTCTCTGATGTATGCCTGTAAAAGGAACCTTTTTTATTTTTTTTTTCCACAGAGAACTGTTATTACTAGTGGTGGTGAAGTAAAGAAAACCCATCTTTGATTTGAAATTACTCACAGTTTATTTGGGGGAAAAGACATCTGAAAGAAATAGAGTAAAATGAAGACAGAGAAGAAACCCTTGCCCATTTGCTTGGAATTCATCCTTCATTGAACCTCACTGAAAATGCTTCTCATTGTGTATCATCTTTATTGTCTTACTTGGTTTTAGTTTTTCATTTTCCATATCTTGAAATTAGTTATTTTTTACTCTCTGCTTGTCCATTTCATCCTACTGGGAATTCTTACCTTCTTGAAGCTTTTATAACACTTAGAATCCGTACTTCACAATGAAGCATTTTAGTTGCACATTTGCCTTGCTTGCCTTCCATTTCTTTTGTGTCTGTAATGCACATCTCCCCAGTGAGGTTGACATCTCATTTATGGTGAAGTTTCTTTTATAATTCCCCTATATTGGGCACTCAGTGTTTGGACTGATACAGTGTCACTGACTAAATACTTCTGCTGAATAACTGCAAATACAGGGTATCAAATAGGTTATGCTAGGCTATGCTGAAATAATAAACAACTTCTTAAATGTTAAAGATACAAAATTACAGAGGTGCATTTCTGCTCTCCCCAAGGCAGCTATCCTTGAGGATATGGTTCAGCTTTGCACTGTCCCCAGGACCAGTGAGGCCGTGGAGAGAATTATGCAGTAGAGTCTCACAAAAGCAAATATAAATTTCTGCCACTACTGCTTATATTTTACTGGTTAAGACAAATCACAGAGATATGTCAAGACCTAGATTTAGGGGGGAACTGATCCCTTGAAGGCTCAGAAAGAAGAGAACCAGAAAAACTGGCAAGTGGCTCTAATATTTATATTAGCAACAACCAGTATCAGATCCCAAATAGCAGAAAAACACAGTATTCTATAATGAGCACTAAAAGCTAGAAAAATTGATGAAAACATACCAGAGGAAGAATTGAGACAAAAATATACATCATCTGATTTCAAGAAGCACAGTTAAAGAATAATATTTTTAGTACAAATGTTTTATTTCTATTTAGAAAGCAAAATCAAATGGATTATTACATTGAGGGTGAATCAAAAATAAGGAGAAAGCATATCAAAGATACAAATAAAAAACTAAAATGTTAACATATGAAATAAGTGTGACATTTGATAAAAGCAAGGCTGGTTGCAAATTAAATTCATGGGGAAAAAAAGGAACACTTTATGTGGAAAAGCGAAGTTAAAAAAATGGCTAATTAGGTGGTAACATAGACTTGGGATGAGCAGCATCTGACAAGGAAAGATAAGCAAACACCTTGAATTATTGAGTGTATACAAATCAGCATGTCTCCACTCATTCCTGTCAAGGTTACCAGGAGCCAGACAAAGAGATGAATGACACACACCTTCATTATTTAGGCCAATTCTCCACTCTGGCTGGAGGTGATTGGGTTGCCCAGATAAACCATTTAATGTTTATCCCCAGGCAATGGGTCAGATAGCAATTTATCTCATTTGGTCTCTAAAGAAACTTAGAGAAAGAGCGAGAATGAACGAGCAAGAGACACATGAAACTGCCAGCTTGTTCTCCAAACATCTGAATTTTGATCTCTCACCATTAGCTTGATTGAGCACTCTTTGTCTGTTTTAAATGTTAAAGACATTTCTATATATGTAAATTTGGTCTGAAAGAATATCTGGAGAGGAGTGAACACCATTCTGTTAGGCTGTTGTATCATATAACAGTATTATCCCTGGAATAGCTTACATATAAACTGTTAAAAACAGAAGTATGTATCCCTAGGAAACAAACTTAATAAAATGGTTAATCTAAATATAGAATATTTCTATGGACAAGTCAGGAATGGGTGATGTTGCTTATAGGTCACCAAATTGTGGAATAAAAGTGAATCAGACTTTAGGACATTTTGAGACATACTTGGCACCATTTAGGCTAATTATCCCAGTTATTGCTTGAATTCCCCCTCCTCCTTTTAACCAGATATATTGGCTTCCACTTTGTAGAAAGTGGGTTTGCCTAATAATGTTTGACCATCTTGATAAAATTACATCCTTCAGCATGTTTATCTTCCTCTCTTTACAGCTATAATCAGTTATTGTTTTTGGATACTAATCCTTCCTTTGAATTTAAGGTTATTTTGTGATAGCTTGTCTGAGTAGATGGCTCTTTCTCAATGGAGCAGAAAAAATTTGGTTAATAAGAAGCATGTTTTCTTCATGTTTGTTCCCTATTCCCAACACAGTACCCAACGCAATGCCTTCTATATCATAGATACTCCATAAAAGTGCTTGTAGTACTTTGAAAGTTTCTTTTACGCATAAAGCCACATCCTAATATTTTCATATCATATACATACCGTCTTTGAACTACCTTCTCCCTGTAAGACAGATCATTTTCTCCTTCTAGGGACAACTCAAGAATCTGTTTTGAGCTCATTCCCAAAATAGAGCCCACAGAGAATTAAATGAGAGTATCTCAGCCCCTGCTCTGTAGGCTGAGCAAAAATGTTTTCACACATAGATAAAAATTACAAACCGGAAAAATGAAATTTTAAAAGCAGCAAAATGTGTGGTATCTACCATATCACAAACATTATGGTTGGTTACTTAAGAAATCCATATGAATTGAATAGGAACCTAGAATTCTGGCGTAAGACCCCCAATTAGAAACTGGTCTCAGGCACATGTTCATATTTGAACGTCAATGTCTAGCCATACTCACATATGTCAAAAATAACATCCATTCGAGTATTCAACTATGAAGGAAAAAGTGAACTAGTTTTATTGATTGTGTATCTTGTTAGTGACATTGGAGAGAAAAAGTAGAGAAGGCTTATTCCATCATTTCATGTGCTACTTCATGCCACATGGTTGCTTATAACTACTTTCTTTGCCAGGAATTCAGATTCTAAATGATATGTAAATGTATACAAATGAGCTCAAGGAAACTCTCTTATGGCCAAGAAGGCTAGAGAAGGAAAGCTGTTAGAAACGGCTATCACAGTCTAAACCACATATTCTGTATCAATTGACTCTCTATCCTCCATGATGTGCCCTGGTGAGTTATGCTCAGTCATGTCTGACTCTGTGACCCCCATGGACGATAGCCTGCTAAGCTTCACTGTCCATGGAGTTTTCAGGCAAGAATAC